>JAQMYI010000003.1:24951946-24962548 GCA_030014275.1 Clariallabes melas | reverse complement strand
ATCAAGCGTGAACGGAAATGTAGCGCCGTATCGTCAGGCTCCGCCCACGGAAAACCCCGCGCAGCGCCAGACTGCAACTCCCACAATGCACCGCAAACACGGAAGCACTCACGTCAACGCGTCCGCCATGTTGGAAAGGGTTACACTCGTTTGTACCTCAGAGAGAAGTGCTGTATATAGCCACAATAAATAGTGACATACTTTAAACATATCATACCTTAACCTTACCTTATGCAGCTTAGTATATCAAATGTGATTTAAAAAATGGACGGGGCAAGTTGACAGTGCTAACCACTACGCCAAAACAAGAACATTGGTATTAAACTCAATTTTGTTAGGGTTCAGTTTCATAAAATGCCTTGCTTAGATCAGGATAAAAGGCAAACATGTCTAAGTGGCGATGAACATTCTCTGTTAATGTGAATCTCTTGGTAATTCATTAGTTCATTCATAATTTTTGCACTGAATATCCAGATCTTAAGAAGACTTCATGAGACCTTTCAGGGTTTTCTTTTAAAGGACATACTTTTATTAAGTAAAGAAATGTTAATTGCAATAACAGTTAGATTTTTATCTGGTGTAGTTTCAATGGCCAACCGTTATCACACTATAGAGTGACTTTTGTGGTTTAACAAAAAATTCTTCTCAGTATCCCATTTGAAAGTTTGGATGGAAATCTGGCAAAATTACGTCCAAATCCCACTGATGAGTAAAACTACTTCTAGGTCAGAAAATCTAATTTATCATAACTCATATATAATGGGTAAGAGAGCATGGGATCATCAGGTTTCCCCTTTTAGTACATACAACATTATTTTGGCTCCAAATCAAACTTAAGTGGTAGACATTCTTCAGTGTCACCTCAACGGCAAAAACTCACAGACAAAGCGAGACAGCCTTATACACTTAATACACAGGCTGGCATGGGGTAGCCAGTTGGACTCGAAAGAACCTTGACTATTAATGAAGATTTTACTGTTTAGGCGTACAGGGCAATAGGAGTGCATATCTCTTAGTAAATAATAAAAATTATATATTCAGCAGACATTTAAAAATGCATAAAAGAGGCAACTTTAATAGGCCTGTTGCAGATGATTAAATGAATAATAATAATGTTAATTATAATTTACAGAGTATTTGGAGCAATGGGGTATCAGGTTTGACTTTGAGGCGGCGGCAAGTGATTGACATGGCTGACGGGGCAGGTAGAAGGGCCGCGTCGCCGGAGTTTGCTTAGGGACCCAGAGCAGTTAAGACAAATGTTCTGCTGTATCACCACAGCAATATCTCAGGGACTGTTATATTTTATAACTTATAATAGGCATCAGATTTGGGATTCATTTTAGGGCTGCATTAATGTACGCAGGTGGTTGAATAAGATATTGTCATATTGCTATAACTCTCATACTCTACATACTGTAGATTGCTTCTTTCTATTTCTGTTCAATTCCACATTTCATATTTTTTTGCTTGTTTCTGTAGCCATGGTATTTCGTACTGAATTTAGCTGGTTTAATATTTTCCCGAACTGTCCAGGATAAGGCATTTACAGAAGACTAATAACTAAATAATCAAAGCCCACTTTACGGCAGATGCAGTTAATGTGAGCACCTGGCCACATCCGGAACGCTCACTTAGTGTTTTATTCATTTATTTAATTATGTATTTTTTGTCTCATAAGATTCATATCTGACAGTCCGCTCCCACTTCCACTCCCATGACTGTATTTTTTCTTGAATATCCACTTTATCTTGGTCAGGGTCACGGTTGATCTGGAGCCTGTCCCAGGAATACCGGGCACAAATCAGGGACATCCATCACCGGGCGTCAGAGACGCTATATCGCAGGAGACAGTAAGTCACAAATATACACAGAGCAGTAAGTAAAGATCTGAAGGCATCCCACACAGAGATCATCCACGCACACACACACACACACACACACACACACACACACACACACATACAAATATACACACACACATACAAATATACACACACACACACACACACACACACACACACTCTCTCACTCACCCAGGTCCTAGGTGTGATTTACTGTAAGCAAATCAGACCTAAGTCAGCAATGAGTGTGTGCGTGGGTAGATGTGTGTGTGTGTGTGTGTTAGACTAATGGTTAAGTGTGATTGCAGGCCTCTATTTCATCACTAACCCTGTCATGCTATTTCTCTTCCCACACACACACACATACACACACACACACACGCCTGTGATGTTAACAGCTTCTGTCAGGAGTTTTTATAGCAGATGTGTTGCTGTCGAACGCAGTCTCTCTCTAATTCCCTGTCCAAATGAATTCTCTTTCTGTCTTTTTCTCTCTGTATAAATTTCTCCTGTTGCTTTGATAATGAAAAGAAAAAAAAACAGATCAGATAAGATACTAACAGACCTACTGAACCATTAAGTAAATGAGAGTAAAGCTGATAGATTGAGCAGTTAAAGAAGAAAAAACTAATACAGTATATATACGAGGGACAAAAATGATCCGCACTCTGGTCATATTAACCCAGCAGGAACCCGAACATCAGACGAGTGTGGTCATGTAGTTGTAACAGCGTTGTGGTGACGTCCACCGGCAGGACAATGTATTTTTTAAAATTATATTCGACTTTGATAAAATGACATTGCATATTGAAATTGTACAATGATAAACCATTCAATTTTAACCTTTATTTGTAGCGTTTATGCCAATTATCATCCATGTACCCACTGTCCGACCACATCCATGGTCCCTAGCAGGGTTTGAAATTCTAATCAAAGATTGGACCGGACACAACAGCTTCTCTTAGTATTGTAACGTTACCTCTCTGATTTTGATAAATCTCAGTTGTCAGGTATTTCTTGTGGCATCCATTGTTATGTACGTGAACAAACAGCATGTTCCCTAAACAGTAAAATCCCCAGTGTTGATTTCAGACTTTTAGAGTTTATTTGAGTCCAGCTGGACTCCCATAAACACTCCTCAGGGTGAATGCATTGTTGTGTAGTGCCCCTGTAGTAAGCACACAGCGCTCCGGACTTTGAGTCCTGCTCAGTCCATTGGTTTTGGTTTTTGCAGGGTTGTATTAGATGCATTCGTTCAATGTTATCACATTGTCATGTAGTCAGTGTCGTTCTGACATCATTTCATTAAAATAATTCTAACTTTTAAAAACAAGCTAATACGAACATTGTCCCAATGACCTTAACATTGGCAAATTAACACCAACAACATTGTTTTAGCAATGAAAATTCCCTCCCAGGAACATGGCTTTACGGTTGCCAAGTATGTGAAATAGAAAGTCCCGGCTTGACTTGAACATGTCTTGTATATTATTTTTTGCTGTTTTATATATTTCAGCTTCTATATAAATTAGTAAACTCAAACGACATTACTATTTACAATCATTTGCATATTTACATGGCCACAAGTAAAACTCCATGTTGATTTACCCACTGGGAAAACTGTGGTAATTGGAGTTGTAGTGTTTTGGAAAATCATTCATAATTTCCACTGATATAACTGGGATTTGTGCTTTTTAACACCCTTGTGACTCAAAGAAACAATGCACACATTCTTCACTAATAGCTCATATTACCTCCTTTGGAAAAACTTGTTTCTTTTTCCTCAAAACTGCCAAAATCTCATTTTACCGTCAAACTCTTCAGATGATCCAGGCATACCTGATTCTACCTGATTCATGAACAACTCGTAAAAAGACTGCTCACTGCTCGCAGTCACTCAGGACTGTCTGCACAGGTTATATCTTAAGTTTGGTATAGCATCGTGATTCCACTGTGATTTTATTTCTAACTCTGATGAGAGACACGACAAGGCCACGCCAACTTTCCCAACAGTATACCCGAAAATGTATAGGCTTAGATCAGAGGGAGCAGCGGGACACTACTGAGAGCCATTTGTTCCAAAACTCAGCAGACATTTTTATCTTTTGCTTTGACAGATCACAAATTTTCGGAGCTTCTTAGCTGTAAGTAAGTGACAAGAAATCCCTAATATTTAAGGTTTGGAGAGATGATATACTAGTCTTTGTCAGCAACTAGAAGAATATATTTTACTGAATTATGTTTATGTAGGTGTCATTTGTGACAATGAATATTTTAGCAGTAAATTAATGGGTCTATTATTATTATTATTATTATTATTATTATTATTACCTGGGCATAGATTAGGGCCACTATGAAGTAACTTAATTAACTTTGCTGGCAATCCAGACACATTTACTTACCTTAGTCCACTATGATGAGTAGAGAAAGTATTTCTCAGATAAACATCCATGTGTGGGATTATATTAGTTTCATGTAGTTATGTTTAGGAACTGTCTCATTGCTCCAATGTTGTAGTTTACAACCCAGCTCTTTACTATGCAGCTGACCCAGTAAATCTGCCTTTTTTGTAAACAGCTCTGCATTTACCATTATTGCCTCGAAGCAGTTCCTGACACAGTGAGTCATAGATGACATAGTGCATTCCATTCCCACCCAGACCATCTGATTCCGGATTTGCAGATTCACTAAAAATAACTTTACTTGCTCTAATTCTCTGACTAGCTATGAAGAGTGTAATCCATTTCATTAAAATTAATTTGAGAGTTTGGTATCAAGGTTTTCTATTGCAGCTCTGCACTAATCTATGCATCTATTATCTATACCACTTACTGTATGCTGTGTAGGGGTGCAGGGGACCTAGAACCTACTGTATCCAAGGGAACTTAGGATACAAGGCAGGATATAACCTGGATGGGGTACCAACCCAACCCATTGCCGGGCACAAGTGCACAAACGTATTCATTCACTATGGGCAATGTAAGCCAACCAACCAATCATCAAAATGCCTGTCTTTAAACTCCGGGAGGAAACCGGCATACCTAGAGGAAACCCACCAAGCACGGGTAGAACACGAAATTGTTAATAACAAACAATGGCATCAGTATTTAGTGGAATGCTCCAAAAAAGGGAAGTGAGGTGGATAGCTAGCTCAAGACACCCTTGAGCCAAAAGTGGCATCCCACCTTCTTCCCATAAGAACTTTTAACATGGTATAATTTACCTGTACCATGGTATATATGGCCACAGCATTTTTGACAGTACCATGGTACCTAAGTATTTGCTGATATACTACTGTACATACTGCATGCCACACTGTGGTAGATAGGTTTTTATCATAACTAACTTAAAAAGTACCAGGATACTAGCAAAAATATGTTATACATGTTTATGTATCATAACGGCATGTATCAAAGTTTAGCAGGAATCTAATAAAGTGCTGCCTGTACTATATCATAACAGTAATATCAAAGGATTTCCTGGGAGGCCAGTTCTTCAGACATAAAGCAGGAAGTCTGATCATGTCTCTGGCATAATGAGAAAACATTCCATCTTGATGGTATCTGAGCACTAGTGAAATTCTTGGATGACTGTATTAGGTATGGAAATATACAGAAATATTGAAGTATAAAAATATATACAGTAGAAGTCTTTACTCTCATAACTGTTATTCTGCACAATTAAAACTCCTGGTTTGACTTAACACCCCTCAGTCCATTACTTTACCCTAGTAAAATTTCTAATGGTTTTGTCATTGCGGCTGAAGTAACATCTTAATTTTCAATAATGAGGCTGAACTGAAAGCAGTTTCTGATTCATGGGATTGTTTATTGTGTGTGATGTAAAGTTGTCCCGATAAAAGGAAAGTGTAAGTGTAGTCAGAACATGAGGTGTACCTTCTGCTGTCTTCACACTGCACTTTGCTAACAGTACTGTAGCAGTTATGTGAAAAGTGAACTTAAAAACCTTACACATAACAACCGGATGAATTTACATATTAAAGGGTTTTATACATGTTATACAACTTTTAAACCTAACCTACCAAATATGTTGACTAGCTAATTAAAGGCTAGCTAATACGGTATATGCTGGAAGGAGTAGCGCTCATTTTTATTTTGTTAGCCAGCTAGTTGATATTTATATTTATGTCAGATAGATTATTTTTAAGTAGATTATTAAATCCGGCACATAACTGTTCATAACATCAACAGTTTTAATTCACTTATGGTGCAGGTTAAACTTTAGGCAGATATCTAAGTACTGAAAAGGTTTCAATAAATACAGACATACAGACAGGCGGAAATGTTTCTGAGACTGATTTGTGGTCCTTTAATGTATGAAATGTAAAGATACTGTACCTTTAAAAGAGCAGGTTTTAACCCATGTACAGACTAAACTTTTCTTTTATTTATATTATTATCATTATTATTATTTTGCTAGCTAGTAAGCTATCAAAGAAACCCTAGTGAGTAGGCTAAGTCTGTTTTGTCTGTATGGGTGAAGTGGATTAATCAAACACTGGTACACATGCACTTGGTTTCAGTATTTTAATGTAAATGATCTGGTCATCCTGATGGTCAGCGTCATGCACGCACACACACAACCACACGCACACACACACACACACGCACGCACACACATACACACGCACACACACACAAAACATCTGTACATTACACATCTTGAATGTGTTAATTAAAGTGCGAACACTAACTAATGAAATCAACATTCTGGCGTTGCGAACAGACAGTCGTCAGCTTCAGGGAGTCAATAATAATTAAAATCTTTCCTCAATCCCAGACGGACATCTTTATTTACACTCCACCGACCCCAAAAGATTTCTGACCTCTCACCTGTGCAAGTGATGCTGGTGCTGCTCTCCTAATGGAAGACTTCTCAAAAGAAATTAAATAAATAAATAAAATATTTTTAAAAAATTAAAAACCGCCCCCCTATTGGCTAAGGACTGCTGATCGACTCTTATATCTGACCAACAAGATGATGGGCTATAACCTCAGTAGTAAATCAGATTCAAGCTTTGTGTGTGTGTGTGTGTGTGTGTGTGTGTGTGTGTGTGTGTGTGTGTGTGTGTGTGTGTGTGTGTGTGTGTGTGTAAAGGTGTGGATGGTTGTTTCTAAAGGGCAGTCTGTGCTTTTGGCAGGAAGACACACTCCAGATAGAGTGATTACAATCATAAGAGATCAGACAGTGAGATCAGACACTAAAGAAAAAGATAGACGCTATGAGGTCTTTGTGTCTAATCCCTGACATGTCTGTTCTCTCAGGGTGTGTGAAAGATTAGACAGACAGAATGCATAAAAATAACTTCTGTAAATCTAATCTCTCCTGGTCTATAATCCATCACTTGTGAGCAGAGTGATTAGATTGATAGACACTGAGATCCGATCATGATGAGGTTTGATGCAATGAGTTTAGACAGTTTGTGAAAATGAAAAATGTAAGTTTATAGATAAATATATAAATCAGACATGCTGGGATCAGAATTGGAAAGAACAAAGATCCTTCAAAAGAAGGAGAAATCAGGGTGAAAGAGATTAGACCTGGAGATCAGACAGACAAATAGATTAGATATGTACAGAGGAGAAGCAATGATATCCTGACATCTATCCTAGATCAGATCAGTTGGACGTAGTGAAACGAAGATACACGGGTATGATGCACAGGATTAAATAAGATGGGAAAGATCTGGTTTAGCAATATTACACAGAGTGACACAAGCGCAATCAGATTAGATCGGATTTAAAGGGATGACGCACAGAAATCATGTAAAAAGCCGTACAACACTAAAAGCTGCATGCAGAGCAATATACAGTCGTGAAATCATAAAGTTGAATATCGGAAACATATGCAGAGATCAGAGAGAGAGAGAAAAAAAAGATTGGACATAAAAAGATTGGACAATGAGATGAAAAAAAAAAAAACAGTCAGAGATTAGGAACTGAAATCAAGCGTGAAAAAAGTTATAAATGGAGAGAGATCAGACAGTGAGAAATTAGATACAACCATGAAGAGACCACACTGTAAAAGGGGAGACAAAGAGAGCAGAAGAGATCAGACAGAAAGGTTAGATATAAGTTTAGAGGAAGATCGAATAGAATACAATTCTAGATAGAAGTTTCGAGATATTAGAATGAGATCGTACACAGAGGCAGAAAACAATAAGACTGTGATAAACCCGATAACAAGGCAGAGAGATCGGGCTTGACAGATGAGACAGGGTGAGATGTGCAATAGTGGGATGAGACAAAACGAAACACTGAGAGGTATAGATCAGATACAGAGACAAGACGTGATGGAGACATTACGCGGATTAGACCTCTTGTCCAAGGCAGCCTAACTCAAAGATTTTCAGAGTGATTATAAGGCTTAAAAGTGCAGAAGAGCATTTACAAACAGAAAAAAAAAGGAAAGGAAAATAAGAGTAATTAATTAAACACACCAGAGCGCTTACAACATGCATCCCATAACACCCACAACACCCGACTCTGGTAATCAAGGCCAACAAGCCAACACATGCTGACTATCTTTGTTAACACGCATGCTAATCATCTGCTAATGATTTAAAAAGCGCCTTTATGTACATCTTATAATGCTGTAAAGTCACCAGTTTCTCAAAAAATACAGAGCAAAGCCTGCAGTTCCACTACAGTCCTCTAGGTTTGCTATTCCAAACCACCAAACTGCAATACGCGCGTTACCTTCGAACCTCTTACGTTCTCCTTCACACTAGGAAGCGACAATCTTCAATGAAAGTGTGTGACTCAGAGCCGAGATTTCGGCGACAGCAAAGCAACAATGGCTCGATTCGTCAGCGATTTTATGCCGGTCAGGTGCGACGCTGTTAAGTTACGCTTACAAAGATGTGGCTCACATGATTCCACAAACTTTTCCAGCGTATTCCCAGCAGGAATTTATTTGGGGGTCAAAAGGTCGTGATGACGGTAATTTCGCAACTTTGGTACAAGGATAGTATTCGGTTGTTTTGAAAGATACTTTGAAGAAATTACGCCAGAACAACGTTGACGATGAGATAATGTTGAACAAACATCTCCTAACACAATATTGCAAAGGATTTCCTCAGAACAATACTATTACCAAAACAAATTGGCCTGAGTGGGACGTGAGGGAACATGGACGTGGTGCGAACGTTAATGTGGATGTTAATTGCTGTAATGCGGCAAAAAATGCTGTGTTTGCAACATTCATTCAACGTTATCTCAAAATCGTTTTATCGCAGTCATTCTAACTTTGAAAAACAAACGCTGACGGTGTACGTCTTCAAAACTTTGATACAACCATATCACCACGCTCATCCAACATTAGGGTTCCTGTCGCCGAAGTGATTTTCACTTTGTCACTTTTTCCTTGGACCTGAAATGATTTGTCGCTTGCTAGCGTGAACGTATATTAGCTTCGAGCAGACGTCCTGTTAAACAGAACCAAAAAACAAACAAACAAAAAAAAGCACGCTACATAAAAAGAAAGAAATATTCTGGAAAGATTAATATAAGCGCGTGAAAAAAGAAATATCTTCGAACCCCCGTCCACTGAGATCACAACGCAGCCCATGAGGCGAATACAGGGCGTGACCGTTCACTAAAGCCT
Organism: Clariallabes melas; assembly: GCA_030014275.1. Classification (NCBI taxonomy): domain Eukaryota; kingdom Metazoa; phylum Chordata; class Actinopteri; order Siluriformes; family Clariidae; genus Clariallabes; species Clariallabes melas. The sequence goes on along the minus strand of JAQMYI010000003.1, from coordinate 24,953,078 downwards.
GATTCCAAGACTGACGCTTGATAGCGATGATCAGAGCAGCACACACGCATCTACACACACACACACACACACACTGACAAATAGATAGAAGCGCATGAAAGTGCTTTTGCATTCATAAATTGACATGTGAGGATTGGTACATGGCTTTAAAGCTTAAACTTTCAAACACACACACACACACATAAACACACACTGTATTTTCATTTCGTGTCCAAGATATAACACACTCACACACACATACACGCACGCACACACATACACACGTACGTACACGCATACACTCGGCAGGCTTTGCATAAAATGTCCTGAATTTAAACACAGGATTTTTTTTTCTTTCTTTTTCTGTTTCCTTTCTGAGACATTCACAGGATTGCAGATTTCGATCTGCTTTTTCTTGTTGGGTGATTTTTTTTTTTTTCTCCTGTTGAGGTGCGAACTCTGTGAAGTGCTATATATATATATATGTGTGTGTGTGTGTGTGTTTGTGTGTGTGAGTGTGTTGTGTGAGTTTGTGAAGGCGTGAGTGAGCAGCTATGAGCCGTCCTGCTCGGTCGAGTCCGGGTTCGGAGGATTCCCTCCGGTCATGCTCGGCGTCCCTGAGTCCTTCCGGCTGCGCTGCTTCTCCTCCAACTCGTGCAGTGACGGCTCCTTGTACATACACACTGCGGGGAACGAGAGCGAGATAAGAGTTCGATTGAGAAATGAGACAGAGAATATATTGTGTGTGTGTGTAAGTGTGTGTGCGCTCACCCTCAATAGGTCTGGGGACGAAGTGTGAGCAAGGTTTGGTTTTCTTGACACGGTTGCCTTTCATGATGACGCCGTCCTTGCTGAGCCCGAGGAACCAGGCGCGGCCGCTCTCGTGTTGGCGATACAGAGTGGACGAGTAGATCACATAGTAATTCTCAAACACACTCTCTTTAAACTTACACTCTGCCGTAAAAACATCCTGAGAATGTGTGTGTGTGGGGGAGCAAAAAGAGAGAGAGAGAGACGGGGAAGAGTTAAAGTTAAAAAAAATGAGTGCGCTATTGCAGGTATGAATCACACACACACACACACACACACACACACACACACACATGCGCACAATCACAGAAACTGTTGCAAGCCGAATGTGTAAATATTTGTC
>JAQMYI010000003.1:24873362-24890210 GCA_030014275.1 Clariallabes melas | reverse complement strand
TTGACGCTTGCGCGCCAGCGTCGAGGTTTTTTAGTAAGTGCGCATGCGTCCTGTCACGTTTCGCCTTATTTTAGCTAGCTAACACAAACAGGAAAACACTATTTAATTAACTGAAAAAAAAAACACAGAAAAAAAAACAGAAAAAAGAGTTTTCATGATTCGTTTTCTGAGAAGATAAGGGACTGATTTTGTCCCCGGGATTGCGTGGAGCGTTTGGATGATGACATGGCAAGTCTGGTTAGCAGGGTGGCTAACGTGCAGTCTTATCTAGTTTGTTTATTTTTCCATTAACCAGCAGATCATGAAAGATTTATCATTGTGTAAAGAGTTAATATTGCTGATTGGATGTAAGGTAGCACCTGTGTGTGAGCTGTAAATCCATAGTTGTTTGGAATTATTTGCTTTACTTTCACTCACTTTCACTAACAGAGATGGAGTCGGGTGTTGTTTTAGTCAAAGTCATGTTTCATAGACATAAATAGCCAAAAAAATAATAAACACAACAAAACTAACCCTGAACTGTGTTCTGGGGAAAAAAAGGAAATGTATATTTCACTGTTTACATCCGGGTCTCGCCCGAATTCCACACCTTAAACCAGCACCGAGTTGTCGCCTTTAATTTAAATCCTACATTTAAGGCCTTAAATATTGCTATTTAATGGTTAACAATGCTGGAGATTTTAACATGTACTTTATATGTGCCTTTTGAGTAGATGTCTAAATCTTGAAAGACTGCAGACTCGCGTCACGTGACGCGACATGACGTCATCGTTGTCTATCCAGAGCCCGGGCTGTTTGATTGACAGGCTGTCAGAACGCATCACAACTGGAAAAGGAGTCAGTGTGTGAAACACTGTTTGTCGGAGGAAGACAACTGATCTGTGTGTGTTTGCAGGCAATGGCGGGTCGTAGGGTGGAGTGTGTGTGGAAGAGGCACGTGGCGGAGCAGCTGAAGCAGAGAGACCGTGTGCAGCGACAGGCCTTTGAGGAGATCATCCATCAGTGTGAGTAACCTGCACACACGCACATAAACGGAGTGTCTGTGTCTGTCTATTTCCAAGTCTCTGCCTGTCTGTCTCTTTCTTTCTCCGTCTAATTGTCTCGTCTGTCTTAAATGGTCTCTTTAACTTTGTATCCTTCCTCCTTGTCTCACTCTCTCTCTCTCTCTGTAGATAACAGGTTGTTGGAGAAGTCAGATCTCCAGTCCACTCTCTCAGAGAGACTTCAAACAGAGAAATATGAAGTACAGAACAGACATGACCTCAGGTCAGTGAACACTAAGCAATATCCTCAGCGATATCTTGTTAGGACACAGTGTTTATATGTAACATCTGTGAGTTTATAGTGATAACACTGCCTGCGCACATTTGTGTTTGTGTACATACGCAGCCCAGGGGCCGAGTCGAGCCGCTGTGACGTGCTGCAGCAGGAAATGTCTCACATGCGAATCAAACACCAAGAAGAGCTCACGGAGCTACACAAAAAACGGGGCGAGGTCAGCACGCTGAACACAAACGCACACGCTCACTCCTAATGTTAACTTTAAACACACACAAACTGAGTGGTTCACAACCTTTTATAAGGAAGAGTGATTAATTTATCCATGTTGGTGATGATGACGATGATGAGTAATGAAGTAAAATGTGTGTTTGTGGTTGTGTCCATCCAGCTGGCCCAGAGTGTCATCGAACTGAATAACCAGATTCAGCAGAAAGACAAAGAGATACAAAACAACGAGGCCAAGTGAGTAACACATGAAGCTGGAAGATATGTGTGTGTAGCAATTTAATCAATAAAGCTCTTGAATGACCTGGGATTTGATCTCAAAGCCTGCTTTTGCCTCTTGTTAGCTGGGGGCAAATTAATTAAAAAGACGAATTTTGCACTCTGAGGAATTGCATTTTGAATAGGTAGTCGTATATGAAAATAAAAATATGAATGTGCGTGACAAGGTGGTGAAATGTTGCTGAGCACAAACCGGTCAGGTGATGTCATTATAGTCTGACCTGAAATTAAATGAAATGATGGTTCAGGGCTCACGGCACACACTGTGTGAAAATAAAAAAAGGTCATGAGGAGTCAGTTGCAGCTGTAACTGGGTTCTACACAACCACAAATAACATGTAGGACACTTATAATGACATGAACAGGCAGCATATCACCTGATAGATAGACTCCATTTCACAGAAACTGCAGATGATGTGATGGTCAAAGATTTTACACAGGGCATTAAATCTCTCCCCTCTCCACAAGCATGAAAGATCACTAATATTAAAGGTATAAATTATATTGGATTTATTTGATTAAATAAATTTTTATAATGTAAATTTTTTTTCTCCATGGAATTACCTGTGCTTGCATTTGTATTCTTAATAATGTGGTTAAATCCCCAGATTAAAACACCAACAACAATGTTCCAAGTTGTTCCAAATTGTTACTTTTACGTTATACTTAATTAGAAAGTAAAGTCACTATTTCCAATTAATTTGCAGAATTTCAGGCTTGTAAATGCATCCATTTTAAAGATTTTACATAAAAGGGTCGGTGTGGCCCTTTAAAAAAAAAAAAAAAAGTTACAAATATCCATAAGTCATTACTTTTAAATAAGTCATACTGGATGCATGAAATTTTCAGGAATTTTTGTGTAGTAAAAGATGCCTTTAACTTTTAAAATTAAAGTTCTGTAAAAGACATGTATATCTCCAGGTAAAGTCTGTTGGGACTTTACCTGGAGATATACAAGGATGAATCAAATCACATAGCACTTATTATTATTATTATTATTATTATTATTATTATTATTTTTATTTATTTATTTATTTTTTATTATACAATTTTTAGTATTCCGTAAGTTGGAAATATTGTACTTAAAAAAAAAAACAGTCCCTGAAAATTTCACAAATCCAGTATGAATAATTAAAAAATATTAATTTGCAGATCTTTTGAAAGTTTTTTTTTTCTATAGCACTTGTTTTTACAGTAAAGTTAGGGCTGTGCACTATCGCAGAAACTAAAACAGATACAAGCCTGAAATTTTGCACACAATCTATTAAGAGGAGTGACATTATTTACAGAAAGTATGACACAAATCTTGGATAATAAGGCAGTAGGTCTCAGGTGGTTATACATGGATTAACAAAATCCATATATAAATAAATGTGGGCTGATGCTAACGGAAAACAGTGCATTGAATTCTGTAACAAGCAACTTAATGTTTTTGGAATTGAATATGTTTTTAAATTACATGATCTTTTTTTTCTTTTGTTATTATTGGTTATATTATATTTATACTTTTATTGGGTCATTTAGGGGTGATTCACTTCCGCATGGGTCGGATTATTATTATCATTAAAAAAATAATAATAATTTATATTATTATCAACACATTTTTAATTTATTTTGCTCTAGTATAATTTTTTTTCCTCATGGTCTTATTTGAAATGGTAAAATCTCGAAATTACAATATGTTATGTTTATATTATATTCTGTTATGTTGTTATATTATGATATATTAATAGATAATTTAAAGAAATCTTTACAAATTGAGAGCTAGAAGTGTCGAGATATTTAGCAGTGTCTTTGGTGTTAGGTTTAACTGTAATAATTTTTTTTCAACTATGTTCCATCAAATAAATGTAAGGAAGAACACAGGACAGACCGTGCAGTTAAAATAAACTACGCTATTTTGTTATAACTGCATGGTATAATAAATAAGTAGATGAATAAAATGTTATTGCTGTTGTATTCCGCAGCAATTCAACAGCAATAATATTTTATTTATCAACTTGCTTATTTATTTATTTTTCTTTATTTATTAATGAACAACAACATTGAACCTTTTAACGTTTTATATTTGTGGAACGCCTGAGTTCTCATATGCTGCGGGGTGTGTGTGTGTGTGTGTGTGTGCAGGATGTTGGAGTACCAGCAGCAGATCTCCCAGCTAGAGGGCGATTGCCGCGAGCTGCGCAGCAACCTGTCGGATCTGGAGCGAGCCAATCAGACCCTGCGGGACGAGTACTACGCGTTGCAGATCACGTTCAGCGCTCTGGAGGAAAAACTGCGCAAAACCACGGAGGACAATCAGGAGCTTGTCACACGCTGGATGGCAGAGAAGGCGCAAGAGGCCAACCGGCTCAACGCGGAGAACGAGAAGGACTGCAGGTCGGTGCAAATGCGCAACTCGCACGCGCATACATTTACACGTTCACTCTGCGAACATTCAGAGTGCTCAAACATGATTCATGTACTTCTCTTAATGCGTGTCTTGACGCCACGAGAGACTGGTTGTACTTATCAACATTTAAACCAGTAAATGAAAACATGTTCTCTAGCGCATACTTTCTAGCTAGAAAGTCTAGTACAGCTAGTTCAGTAACTTGCGTTTATTGTACAAAAATATAGGCGCAGTTATGGTTTTTGGACACATGATGGCAGTGTGGGGAAAGAGGACAGAGATTTAGCCAAGTGGACTGGTATTTAGGATATTGGGATTGGTGCTTTACATTGTATATTTTTGTCAAAGGCGTACAAGGCTCACTTTGCCAGACTTAAGAACAATTTGGACTTACAAATGAGTTCCGTTCTGGGAGCACGTTCGTAAGCCGGGGACCATCTGTATACATTCTATTGTCCACAGTCTAAGCAGCACACGGTCCATATTTTAACATGTAGAGCAGTTGCAGTATCATGGATGTGATATTTGGCCTCATATCTGTAAACTAAAAGCCTCAGCACACAAACTTAATGTCAGTGAATTGTTTTTGAATAATTTCTAATGCAGTTTCTTGGGCTAAAAAAAAACAAATCTTCAAAATTCACAGTTATTTACAGCCTGAAAATATGCAATGTGTTTTCAGTATTATGTTCAAATGTTTGTGAAAACATGATTGAATATTGAATTTTAACGTGAATTTTTTTGAGTAGTGATTATATAAAAAAAAAAAACTAAAAAGGAAATTCATTAATCAGCAATTACTGTGTCCTTTCCTCTCCTTTTCTGTGTAGTTATCATCATATTTGTACTTTCTGATGCTCAGCATTGAACTTTAAACTTTAGTCAGTATAAGCAGATATAATGTTTTTAGTTTGTTGGTAAGAGACCTGTGAATGATCCCTTCTATTTTCCCCTCATGGTAAGGTTGGCATTTGTAGCTTATTGTCCTGTAGACCTGCTATAGAGCATTTATTAGCGACACCTTAAAAAAAATTTTAATTAAAGCAGGAAGATGTCATTTTTAAGTGTTCTCAGCCTGACACTAATTCATAAACCATACTGGATGTTAAAGGGCGTATTTCATTTTTGTTTCGTGCTGAGGTCAATTTTGATCTGTGTATGTGGAAGCGCTATGTCTTAAAGATAGTGTTGCATAATTATAATCGTGCACAGAAAAAGGGACCTGTGAAATGATTTGACCGCAAAATCCTGCAGTTTATTACCGGTAGTAGATGTATATTTGGAAATTTATGTAAAGTTTGTCAAGTAATTTTTTGTATTTGTTTATTGTCTTAAAGATTGATTTAGACTATACAAGTACACACTAAATAAAAAAGAATATTCATACGATACCGTTATTGTCTTGGCCTTGCGCATTTATCTATTAAAAACTATTTTTGAGAATTGTTTTGTGCAGCCTGTACTTTTAGTATTACTCCCTTTTTAGATTACTCCCAACCTCCCTTCCATGGCACTGAGATCACGTGACCTGAGACTTCATTATCATTTTCTTTAAAACAACCATCATGGTGGTCACAGGGCCAACTCACAAAAGAAAAATCCTTTGGGTTTTTCCGACATCTTGTTTGTCTTGTCACATGACCGTTGAATTTGCATGCTCATTAATATTTGTTAGCGGCTGGCAAAGATGGGCGTGTCCACAGTGTCAGCCTGGTCCGTGTTCACTTATTTCACTGTTTATATACAACTTATTGTGTTTGCTATAGTGACTTTATTTTAAAGTTTTTCTTTTCATTTAATCGAACATACTTACACGTGTAATATACTAATAAATAATATAGGAATTTACAATTGATTAGGAGTGTGACTTTGGGGGGTTCCTCCCGCTACTCCAATTTCCTCCCAGAATCCAAAGACTTCATGCAAATTAGAATAGTAATTAAGTAGTGAAATAGTAAATAAATAAATATTAACATATCCTTTAAATTTAATTATTTGTTCTACTATATGCTTTAAGCCCAAATATAAAAAGATTGAATACTAAATGGTACGTTTAATAGTTAAAAAAATTTTCTTTCATCAGATTGTGCTACATAAAAACCTGAAAATTAATTAAAATGGAATAAATTCTATATATTTTGTAAATAAAAAACTAAACATAAAACGTTCGCATGTGTTCTCTTATACGTAAGATGATGATGTTGCGTAAAACCTCGACTTTATCACCTTCAGGTAATTTGTGTCAATTGCTGCACTTGGATATAATGTCAAGTTTAATTGTTTGTTTGTTTATTTTTATTTATTTGTTCTAATGCAGATTTTTAATGCCTTAAAGTCCGTCCCAGAGCGCTCTCCACCCTTTGCACCACATTTACATTTGTTTAACTCGCTCATGTTCCTGCACTTCACACTTTTAACACAAATTCAAAGAGTGTGAACAGGTACTGATTGTCGTCGTCTTGTCAGGGACGAACACACACACACACACACACACACACAGCTCCCCTTTTGCTCTGCTGTACCGTGAGTGTACCGTGTCTGCTTACACACACTACTGATAATTGTAAGATTGAAACATGAAAGAAAAAAAATTGAGAACAATTGAACTTCTCACACAAAACTTCAAATACATGTAGAGCGGGATGAGAGATGAAAGACTCTGTGATTGTGAGTCTGTTGTTTTCAACTTGTATGACTCCCCGGATTTAAAACATTATCATGGATAGTGTATGAGTGGTGCCCCCCCCCCTTTGTAACAGTAACTTTAACAGTTTAACTACTTTAACTTGTAGTGCCAACTACAAGTTTATATTAAGGCGCTCGGTCTATACACTTGTGTGTGTGTTTCAGCATCTGCGTTTTGGTTATGTGGTAAATGGTTTGATCTACTTTTTAAAGAAAACAATGTCAGGTTGTTTGTGGTTTGATGCACCTGGGTCAGGGTTTTTTTTTTCTTCTTTGGTCTAGACTTTTTGGTCTCAAACTGTAGAATGTTAAAAATTTCTTTGAGCTATCTTAATGGTAAGCTGGAAAAAGGAAATTCATTTTTAGATCTTGTTTTTGCAAATGAATCTTTAAAATTGACTTGAAGTTTTCCCTTAAGGACAATAGAAAAGAATTTGATATTTATATACAACTGTACGTTTTAGTTCATTCACAAATATATTTTTTTGATTGTTGGTCAGTAGTGATGGCAATCATCAGGGACCAATCGATAAGTGACACGTTTTTTTTTTTTTTTTTCGTTTTAAATATATATATATTTTTTATTTTGGTAGAATTCAATACAAACGTAGAAAAAAATTCACTCCTACAACATGATGCTGTGCTTCTTACCAATGCATGAACAGTTTAGAACATGCCATCTGTGGGATTCTAGAGGAACTGCAGCATATTACCACCCACAAAAGATTCACCATACATCAGTGCATCAACACCCCCAATTATCTCTATTGCTCAGTGTCTAAGTTGCAGTACAATACGAATCTAAGACTAAAATTTATAATTTTCCAACTAAGGCTACATTCCGTTCACGGTGTGGCCGCTTCTTTCGGTTTGGCTTTTAAACCGGAAAAGTTTCTATTCTTGCTTACAAGCAGGTTCACCTCTAGCCTCATTCGGCCATTCCTTTTGAGATCTTGTGGAGTAGTTTGCAATATGTGCTTTCTAACTTGTTTTACAGCAACATCACTCTAGATGTTTATAAGATGTTCATAAGGTCTGGTTGTTTAAACACCGGTGTTCAATCTGAAGCCTGCACACAGACCTGTAACACCTACAGTTTTTTTCTGTGTTATCTTTTTATCTATTCCAAATAAAACTAAAACTTTTTGCTTTGCTGTCTTATTTTTGTTAGTTAAAGTTATTTACCGACACAGCCGTGCTACCAGAAACTGTTCAGGTGGATTGAATGAATCAACACGCCTTAAAGTCTGCATGACACAAGCTTTACTAGTATAATGATTAGATTTTTGGGTTCTTCAAAAAATTTTTATTATATTTCACATACACAGTCTTACACAGTATGATATGAAGTGATATGCTTGTACAACCGCCCATGACTTAAACATTTAAAATTAAGTTTTCAAATAAAGAATATGAAGTATGAAATAACATTTGTAGAATATATACAAATAATAAAATAAAACTGTATTGAAATATCATTTGAATATAAAAGCATATAAAGTCAAGAGCAAGACAGAATAAAGTTCATAGTTTCATGCCTCTTTCTCCCACTACTGAAGTCCTCCTTCCCTGCCGACTGTCATCTTTCCTAGTTCAAAATTTGTTTATTTATTTATTCATAAAATTAATTAATTTTAAATCTATTAAATGTAAATTAGTTTTATTGTATTCTTCTAGTGCAATTTTCCTTTTATTGTAGAGAAATCGTTCTATTCTATTCCATCTTTTTTTTTTTTTAAGTGACAGACAGACGTACAAACATTTCGCTGCAGGTCATACTGTGTATGGTTTGTATGTGACATATTTTTTTTATTTATTAACAAGTGTCGAGTTGTATTGACGCAAAGTCGCATGATTTATTGTCTGTATAGACCGAGGATGCATTGCAGAAAAAAAAAATCTGATCCGTATCTGACTTTGGAAGCACATTTGGAAGTGGCCCAAATCAGAATTGAAGGATTTGGATTCTGTGTGTTTTGGGCCGTTCATACTGAAATGAGGAAAGCACATCAGAGTCATATGAGCAAAAAACAGCCTTTGTGAATATTTACGTGTGTAAAAAGTGTGAACGTGGGGTGTTTTAAAGGTGATCACCTGCTCATTCCCCAACCCACACACACCCGGATAGTGAAAACAAGCAGATTAAAAGTCCTGATGGCCCATCTGCCATTTTTAATCACTACATTGACTTATAATGGGTGCAAGTCTCTAGACCTTTCAGATCTGTAAATGAATGCAACAATGAAAAACGTATGTCCTTATTACATTTATATAAAGAATCACGGGAATTATTATTTTATCATTATTATTTTGTTTTAGTTTTTTTAGCTAGACTAGTAGGAATTCGTAACCTACCATTTATTAAATTGAACTCAGATACTAAAGATCGTAATAAAAAATTTTAAACATCAAAGCACGATAAACTAGTTAATTAAATTAACACGAAAGACAAAGAGTGAGAACTGAAATTGTCTCAGAAGGTACGGTCTCTTTTACTTTGTATCAAAGAGTCAAAGATAGTAGGAAGTCCCTCAACAGATGTTTTGATTATGAGGATGAGCTGTAGTTTTGTTCCCTTGATTAAAAAAATAATTACCAAAGGTCAGAATCTATCTCTTTATTGTTTTGTGTAGTTTAAGTGCTACTGTATATTACATTAAGCCACACGGAAGTTCAACTAAAGCATGTAATCTAAGATGGTAGATATCAGCAGATCTATAGTAAATAAGGCATTTTTTTTTTTTTTTTTTTTACTGTTTGGTGGTTAAAACCTATTTATCTATAAATATCTTTAGGTTAGGTCATTAGTAACGACCATATAACCCCTTAGTGTACAGTAAGTTGGCTAGTTGACTAACTTCAAAGCTCTTTTACAGTTTGTAACCATTTACTTAGAATTGCATTTAAATGAAATAATAAATGTGAATTTTTGAAATTAGGTTTTTTTATTCTTTAAAATTAAACAAATTAATTCAATTTTAGTTTGTTTTATTTTACATATTTATACAACACACCTACATTTTTTAGACATACCTGAAGAGGGTGCAAAGTTTTTTTTACTCTCTGTAAAATAAAAAATATATTTCTATAGCAGCAAAGCAAATCTCAGATTTACATTAAAGCCCTTGTTTTACAACATAAATTATTCTTTCTATAGCAACAGCACACTCAGAAGGATGTGTATCATGGATGCGCCACATAGTATAAACTTTATAATGCAAATTTACCATTAAGTTTCATTTTATTTATTTACTTTTGTGCTTTTTATTTTTTTAGCTCCCATTTTGTTAATTAAGTCTGGACTTTAAAGTATTTAATTATTTTTATAATCAACTTATACTTGAGTTCTAATGCAAAGTGTATTGTTTTTGACACTGGCATGTGATTGGCCAGAATAAGAGAACAACTTCCTGAATTATAGATACTCATTATGTGCTAGAATCTGATTGGCCAGAGTAAAATAGAGGAAGGAGGGTCTTCAGGGGTTAAATACAGCATTAGATGTTCAACATTATCACTTGCACATGGAGTTCAACCGAAGTACAGGTTAGACGCTTGGATTTATTTTTTTTTAAAGATTTGTAAGACAACTTTTCGAATTTTACATTGACAAAAGTTCTGTTTGGGATAGTTTTAAAGGTGGTTATGTTTAAAGCTTTTGTAATTTTAACTTTTGGATTTTAAAGGGACCTTGTTGTTTGCTACAAGTTCCACTGTTTTGGTTTTCAACTAGTTTAGTTTCAACTAGTTTTCAAACAAGTTTAGTCTGCGGTTTCAATAGTTTTCAATGTTGGTTAAATTGTTTATATTTTAATGTTAAAATCATCAAGTGATTGTATTGGATTTGCAGTTTAACAGTTTAATGGTTTTTAAACTGATATGAGAGTTGTTTCATTTTTAATTAATTTACCATAGAATATTTACATGTGAAGGAAATTTTCAGTATGAAGTTCAAGTAAACTGTAAAAGTTAAAAGCTTAACTTTCACCTAAGCATTAGTTTCTTACTTTTTTCATTCATTTTAATGCATAGTTAGTTTTAAGACTTCCTAAGATACTGCTGTGTTTTTTAGTTTGAGAATTTAGGGAGTTAGACCTGCTGTAAATTTCTACAGTTTTGTATTTGTATGGCTGACCTAACTGTGTCCAAGGGTTTTTTTTTTGATGGGGGGGGGGGCTAAAGTTTATTCTAGAGTTAAATTCCTGTTAGCATTTTTTTTATTCACTGAAGCTTTATTGTACTTTTGTTATTCATAGTAATAGCCAGTTCAGTGTTTTGACATGATTAATTTCTTAGACCTCACCCTACTCAATTTCAACATAATAATTAACTGATAAAAGAGAAAAAAATGTATGTGTAATTGTAATGTTAAATCATTTAACACTAACCGGTTTAGTTTTTTGAACTTTTAAAACTTTTAAAAGTTTGTTACAACTCCAAAATGAAACAAATTAATTTGCTCTAAGTTCAGCTCTGTCACGTCAATTCAGTTGCTTTTTAAATGAAACTCTCACTACATTTCTTAATCTCCATAGTTTTAAAAACAAATAACTAAAATAAGCTGGAGTTTAGTATAGTAGAATAGTTGATTTATTCCTTAAAATTGCATGATGTTGTTTTTTCTTGTTTATTCCATTGCATACTACAGAGATTGATACCACTCTTGTTTCTGATAGCATTAATGGTACTGATACACACACACACTCAACTTGAAAAAAAAAAAGAACTTGGAGTTTTAAGATTATATTTTTGGAAATACCTTACTTAAAATATAATATAAATTATTATTTCAGTGCCATTTCCAGTATATTAACAGTGCTGCACTTACATGGATGTGTTTATTGTTATTATTTTACTTAACCCTTTAAAATTAAAATGCTTTCTTTTTTTAAACATATTCTGAGTATAATTTCCTATAATTCATTTATTTACTTTAAAACAAAACAAAAAAACAACCCTTTAATATTTTCACAACATTTATCTGTTGTGTGTGTTTTCAGGCGCAGACAAGCGAAGCTGCAGAAAGAGTTGGCCGATGCCGCCAAAGAGCCGCTACCTATCGATATGTAAGTGTGTTTCTGTGTGTTGGTTAATGCTGATGTAACTTACCTATACACCACTCTGTCATGCGATTGGTTAATAATTCCGCTCTCTGATTGGCTCAGGGAGGATGACATCGAGGTGCTTTCAGAGGAGACGGGCAAAGGGACAGGAGAGACGTCTCCCAGCCACCCGATGAGCCGCACACCCAGGTACATACACAACATACCTGCTTTTTTATATTTTATACATCATACGTGTGTGTGCGTGTGAGTGAGTGTGTTGGCTGGTCTGTCTGCTGGCTCTATTAACCCCACCCCCACTCCTCAAACTGTTGTGTGTGTCTGTGTGTGGTGTGTTCTGATCTTTTACTGTGTCTCGCTTTTGTGACATCGCTCCGTAACTCACCGTGTGTGTAGACTTGCCTAATTGTGTGTGTGTGTGTGTGTTTCTTTTTGCATGTCCCGTTTCTTTGTCTCTTTTGTGCTGTCTGTTTCAACGTCTCACCCATTTCTCCTGCCTTTTTTTATGTGTCTGGCTCTCTGTCTCTGCTGTGAGAGGATCGATTGCCTATAGATTGGTAAATGTTTGGCCTAAATATATCTCTCTGTCTCTCTCTGTCTCGCTCTCACTACCAGTCTGTCCATGTTAGTCTTTTCTGTCTGATCTTCTGGATTTTTATGTGTCTCTTTCTTTAGAACATCGCCTGGCTACCTACATCTTATGCTTTGTCTGTCTGCATACTTCTGCTTTTTTGTCACTTTCTCTCTCTCTCTTTTTTTTTTTACTCTCGTCCCTCCTGCTAAAAATATAGACCCTTTGGTCACGCTGAAAAGAACCCTCTGTCTCTCATTTCTTTTATCTTCACGTCCTCAGTAAACGAGTGTCTCAGCTTCCTCCTGGTAGTCTCCTAGATTCCATCTCCAATATGTTTGGGTAAGTGTGTGTCTGTGTATGAGAGAGATAGCGAGAGAACGATATAAATGCTTGTAAAATAGTTTAAGGGTGTAAAAAGATGTTGTGTATACGTGTTAGTGTTAGCAGGCGGCGGTCCCTGAACTCCCACGGCTCGCCCCCGGACAACGCAGAGACTCCCTCCGGTGTGTGCGCCGATGTCCGCGTCCCCTCCACCGCCCTCCACGTGTTTGTGAGTTTTTACCCTGTTTTTCTAAACTTTTGTGAAAGGTCAAAAGTCATCCGTCTATGCAAAATGGTACCCAAGAAAGTATTAAGGGCAATGCATTATGGGTAAATTCTCCCAACCTTAGAAGGAAGGTCAGTGATGAGTTGTAAAAGGTCTGAAGCCAAGAGCTCTGCCTCCCTCCAGCTCCTCTGGTCCTCCCAGCCCACATGCCGAGTTTCCCAGCATGCTCTAGGTGTGCATGTTGGAGCAGCACCGTGGCTGACACTGAGAGCCGTTCTGCTCAGTGTGTGTGTGCGAGAGAGACAGCATGTCACACAGAGTAGAAACGTCTGACAGAAACATTTTCACTTTGTTCTCACACTATAACTTACACACTCACATGTACAAACCACTCACAGGAGGGCGGAGCTTCAGGGGGGGCGAGCAGCTCATGATCTCCAGTTTTCAACCTGAGACCTTCCTTCTAATGTGACGTGAAGTAAAATCAAATGTTATGAATCAGCTGAAATGAATCAAATGAGTCAGTCAGTGAAACCAAGTAATTAATTAATTAATTAAGTAACATGAATGCCATTCAGTTATTGATCAATACTAGTAAAATTAACCAATAAACATGAATCGTGTGAGTTCAGTTATTGGCTAATATGAACAGATCAATATGAATCAATCATGGGTTCAAAATCAATCATTCCAACATGAATCAAATATTGATCAATAGGGGTCAAATAAATGACTCAACACGAATCACATGAGTCAGATTATTGGTTAATGTGGACAGATCAGATGAATCGTTCATTATGTATCAAAGTAATGATACATAAAACTATTAACTGGAGTCAGATAATTGAATCAGCATGAATCTTGTGAATCAAGTTACCAAGTCATAAATGTTTGAGTTGAAAGAATCATTCAGGAATCATATCAATCATCAATATTGAGTCAAATCATTGGATCACATGGATCTGATTGTTGGCTCAAACAAACAGATCAGATCAGTATGAATCAAGTTTTAAGTGAATCGTTTGACATTGATCAAAACGAATCATGTGAATCAACTTATTGGTTAATATCAACAGATCAGTATACAAATCAATATAAATTGAATGAATCAGTGTAATAGAAATCAGATAAAAATTAAGTCATATGGATCCAATCACAGGCTTATATGAACAGATCAAATGAACTATGAACCAATTAAATCTAACTGAATCATTCTGTAGGAGTCAAATGATGATAAAGAAAGAAAACTGTTGCAATATTGGGAATAGTTTAGATGAAGGTATATACAGAGCTGACTCTCTCTCTCTCTCTCTCAGGACGCCCATGACGGCGAGGTGAACGCGGTCAGGTTCAGTCCCGGCTCTCGTCAGCTCGCTACAGGAGGAATGGACCGACGTGTGAAACTGTGGGAGGTCATGGCAGGTAACATACACTGACCTCTCAGCTATATTTCCCAGAATGCTTTATTCGTGAGCAGCAATGCTCAGTCAGAAATGGGAAATTAGACACACTTGTTTCTGTTTGTTATCTTTAGGGTCTGATTTAGTGTGTGTGTGTGTGTGTGTGTGCGCAGGTCACTGTGAGTATAAAGGCGCTTTAATGGGGAGTAACGCTGGAATAACCAGCATCGAGTTCGACAGCACGGTGAGTAAATCATCCACCCACACACACACACATACACACCGCAGTGTATGAAGGTGCACTTTAGTTACCTCAGAACTTTTATCCATGTTATGCAGTAAAATAAATAAATGAACGACACAAATGAATCAAAACGGGTTCATGTCAGACAACATAAATTGAGGAGACAGAACTAATACAAATCATACGATTAAATATCAAAGGAATTAATCAGGAGTTAATTCATAAACTTCAACATACATTTTTTCTGTTTAATTGATCAGAGTTAATCAGTTTAAATCAAATGAAGGAATCTGATTAATAATCAGAGCGAATTGATCTGAGCATCAATCAAATAGTTGATTCAAATGAACAAATCAGCTTAAATAAGTTCAAACTTTTATTTGTTCAGTTGATGAATCAGAGGAGTTGATCGTTGATTGATCTGAATCAGAATAAATTAATCAATTACAACCGAACGTAATCTGCTGAATGAATCTGCGTGAATTAAATGATTCATTTAGGAATGAATCAAAATGAATCAAATAGATTGCTCAGGATGAATCGAAGTGTTTTTAATAAGTGTGTGTGTCCTCCTCAGGGCTCCTACCTGTTGGCTGCATCGAATGACTTCGCCAGTCGGATATGGACCGTGGACGACTTCAGACTGAGGGTGAGACACACACACACACACACACACATGTATATATATACACACATGTGCTTTAGCTTTAGCTGATGTATGGATTCAGGAGTTGCACCGTGAAGGTCAGTGATGTGATGTAAAAGGTCTGACACTCAGGGCTCCGCCCCCTCCCTTTCCTCAGTTCCAGTAAGCCACTTCATTTGTGTTTCCCAGCATGCTCTAGGTGTGTGTGTTTTGGGGTACGGGGAGGCTGACATTAAAGGGCGCTCTGCTCAGTGTATGTGTGTGTTTATTAGAGGTCAGAGACACACTCACATCGCAGCAGCGTCCGATAGGGAGGCGGAGACTCGAGCTACTGATCTCAACCTCATGCTGAGACCTGTATCACCTACGTGTGTGTGTGTGTGTGTGTGTGTGTGTATATACATACATGAATGTGTGTATAACCTGTGCGTCTCTGTCCAACCCAGCACACGTTAACAGGTCACAGTGGGAAGGTTCTCTCTGCACGGTTCCTGCTGGACAACGCACGCATCGTCTCGGGGAGCTACGACCGCACGCTCAAACTGTGGGACCTGCGAAGCAAAGTCTGTAAGCGCACATTAATTAATGTCAACGCTAACATTCGGCGTTATCCATGTGCTCGCCACTAACACGCTTCGTGCTAGCAACTGTTAACTTCAAGCCCTGTTTGTTAACGCTAACAGCGCTGTGTCTTTACCGTCCCTCAGGTATGAAGACGGTGTTTGCCGGCTCCAGCTGTAACGACATCGTGTGCACGGAGCAGTGTGTCATGAGCGGACATTTTGATAAGAAAGTGCGCTTCTGGGACATCCGGTAGGTCGTGATGTCACCGCTCGGGCAGAACCTTACGCAAGTTTATGTGGTGGATGACGTTATGTGTGATTACAACATGGTTAATTAACACGTCTCTCTACGTCCTTAATCGCTGTGTATCATTTACGCTGTTGCTAGAAAATGTGGACAGACACGAGCATCCGTCTGTGTAATTACATTTACAAAGTTGTCCGCTAACTTTGTCTCTGAGTGTGTCATTGTCTCTCTCTGTGTTCGTCAAACCGTGTCTATATGTCTCCTCTCTTTGGTTGTCTGTCTGCATCTCTGTTTGTACTTCTGGTCCTGTTTTTGTCTTGTTTTCTGTCTGTATTTGTGTGTCCCTGTTTGTGTTTCTCTGTCTATATGTCTGTATCTCTGTGTTTCTTTTCCTGTGTTTATGTCCGTTAGTACATCTGTGTGCATTTGTTTGTGTCATTGAGTGTCTGTGATCATCTGTGTTTGTCTCTGTGTCTGTATTTGTGTCTCTGCGTGTGTGTGGCCGTGTCTCTGTTTATCTGTCTGATCTCTGTGAGTCTTGGCTGTGTGTCTCCGTATGTATTTTTGTGTCTGTCTGTCTGTGTGTGTCTGTCTGTCTACCTGCCTGTGTGTCTGTCTGTGTGCGTGTGTCTGTCCGTCTCTGTGTCTGTCCGTCTCTGTGTCTGTCCGTCTCTGTGTCTGTCCGTCTCTGTGTCTGTCCGT
>JAQMYI010000003.1:24758298-24783810 GCA_030014275.1 Clariallabes melas | reverse complement strand
CCCCCCCCCCCCCCCCCCCCCCCCCCCCCCCCCCCCCCCCCCCCCCCCCCCCCCCCCCCCCCCCCCCCCCCCAAGAACGCCTTAGGGTATGGCACAGGCTGGACACCAAGGCTGTCTCACTGGGCTTCTGGTGTGAGCTGGGCATGAGACAACGCCATGTCAACCTTCAACTGGAATTGGACATGGGAGGATGCCTATTTGGCCTCTACTTAGAGCATCACCTCTATTGTTTCCTTCTAATAACAACTCATGGTGTGGCCAAAATGTAGGTTTTGCCTCCCCGGCAATATCAGAGGCACATACTTGAAACCACATAAAGGTTGGAATCACCTGTTTCAGTAACTGGATAAGTTCAATGAGGTTTTTAAGGCTTGTGTGTTTTTTGGGTGACCAGGTTTTCTGTTAATAGAAAACAACTTTTGCAATAAAATGGTCATTGTAAGGATTACCTTCAATTACCATTGTAGGGAACAGAGGCATCAATGAGCCAAATTAATCAGTGGTAATGGTGGCAGTAATGTTAAAAACATAAATACTTACCAACGTGGTGTTGGGGTTTAAGGGATGCAGGCGAGGCATTGTTGCAGAAGTAAAGACTTTAATAACATAAAGTAAACTCAAAGAAAAATAAATAATAAACCAATATCAGAACAGGAAATCAACAGTATTAGTCCACATGTGAGACCAACATGAACACAACCCCATGTCTATTAATACACCTATGGCTAAACTAGCATTTTAAGCATTATTATCCTAACACATGGAGTGAGCTCCACAGTGCTGCAAACTGTATTGCATGCCAAGAACAATTACAGCTGGCATATATAATGAGTATGCTTCAATCAGAATAATTTGATCACATGGGTAAATAATGTTGTTGTTGGTTGTTCAGCTGCCTTGATCACATTTGTTTTACATACATTTTTTAATTATATAATATTAAAAGTATTTGAATCACCCACTTGTTTATCATCCCAACTTTAAAGGAAACCTACATTTGGATGTTTATATATTTGGCCATTCTTCTTGGTAAAATTACTTGCGCCCTGTCAGATTTGATGAACTGCCATGTTCAAGCCTTGCCACACATTCTCAACTGTATTGAGTATTTCAGAGATTGAGAAAGCCACTCCTGAATAGCTTCGGCAGTATGCTTAGGGTTCCTGTCCTGTAGAAAAATGAACAGACTGGAAGATTCTCTTCTAAGTTTCTTAGATTCCATCCATCTTGTCATCAGCCCTGAGGAGTTCTTTAGTGCATGATGATGAAAAGTAACACCATGAAATAATGCTACTACCACCATTTTTCACTGTTCTCAGGGTGATGAGAAATGTTTGGTTTGCAGAAAAAAAATCTAGCATTTTATTTTAAGGGCATGTATAAGGAATGATATAAAATTTGCTTACTTTTTATTTTATTTTAAATAAAGCCCTAGTTATAGTTGTTTTGTGAATAGCTATTCCCATCTAAACCTCTCTCATCTCAACCTCTCTTCAGAACCTCCAGAGTTACACATAGTCTCTTGGTTGCTTCTCTGATTAATGCCTTCATTACTTGGTCACTGAATTATGTAGCACAGCCTTCCCTAGGCAGGGTGCAGTTTGCCATAGCTTTTTTTTAATGGATATAATGGTGCTCTGTAGGGTGTTTGGAATATTTGGTATAATCAATAAATGCATCAAATAAAAAGTGGAAAACCTCTGAGCCTATTGGAATGAACATACTTTATATGAGTAAAGGATGCAGAGTCAGATAAAAATGGTGTCTCCAGACCAGATGCTGCAATGCAGTGTTCAAAATGCATATCTTAGGTGTGGTAGTCATGCGGTTGTATGCCTTTAATTGTGAGGGGTCCATATGCATTTGGCCATGCAATATATAATTCCCATAAAAGTACAGTGGTTTGCAAAATGAGTTCCTCAGCACTGTAAACATTCAACTGCCTTTCTTTTACTTGTGCTCTTTTTAATGTTCTCTGTAAAATCACCTCGGCCTCCCACCAACAGCCTTTATTGTATACTGTTATTATTTACCCCACAGACCAACCTGTCCCACAGCATGTCTTCTGAAACGTCTCCAAAAGTCACAGTACTCTAAGCTGCCTCAGCTTGGCAACTGCTACAGATATTCTTTGAAACTGCCTCTCTGATATTAGAACTGCCTGTAAATTTGCCCATTTGTCAGAGATGGATGGCTCTGGTGTTTGTGTGTAACATATACAGCAGCATATTACATTTTAGTTCAGAAATGCAATTCCCTGGCCCTGTTTTCACAAGCCAGTCGAAAACTAAACCTCACCTGCAAGTAGTCACCTTCACCCATAGCTATGGATAACTTTATATATTATATATAGACAGTGGCGGCCTGTGGGGTTGTGAGGCCCTAGGCAAGATCATAAAAACTGGGCCAACTGGTGTAAATGTTCATGTTATTTCAGGGTCTGCAATTAAGAGTGTGTTTTAAAGTCTGTTTTTTGCTTGAATTAAATGCTAAAAGGAGACTCAGACATTAACACATTTGCTTTTCTTAACCTATTTATGTTTAATATTTAATTCTAAAAAGAACTTTCTAATTAAAATTTTAAAACAATCTCTATACGCAAACTGTGCCACATTAAAGTTGTGACTGATACAATGATGAGAAACAGATTCTGCTCTGTTAAACCATGGGCTGTCCGTCTCCAAATCTGAATTATATTTCTGTGGACATTTTTTTTTTTTTTCCGCTTACCTGATGGACTAGTTACCACTTTGGACTGCTCGTTGTCCAGTTAAATCTCCCGCGGCTGTCAGCTAGCATCAAGTTGACGTAGCAACACGCAATGACAGAGAGCACATTTAAGTTCACTCTTTAATTCAGCAACTGTACTGTACATACCGCTACAGTGCACAGACATTAACTGGACATTTAGCCCGTACGCTTGACCGTGTAAAATCAGCAATACGACAGACAGCGTTGTGTGAGGCAATACACAAATCAGTTAAATCCATATGACCATAAAGCTTAAAAAATCTGTAACTTTATTTTTGACAGCAACTTTTCTGTCATGCAAATGCCTAATAAGCAATGAAACATCAATCAATTTTAAGGGCGTTGTAGTTATTATTGTTTTCAGCAATTTGTCATGTGTTGATTATAACGATATATCCTTTTTATTTAATATGGTGGGTAATTTTTCTCACACATACACACTTCCATACATTTTCTTTTCATTTTTCTGAAGCTGCTTTGAGACAATGACATTGTTTAAAGCACTATATAAATAAAATTGAATAAAAGGTTCTTTTACTTGTGCTCTTTTTAATATTCTTAGCATTGTTGTAAATTGTATTATGTTTAATGGGTCCATGTGTTGTGAGTACAACGACATGTTTAGATAGTTCTATTGTGGCGAGAAGGGAATGCTTAAGAACGTGAGGCAGGGTCCTAGGCGATATAACCAGGTTTCCATTCTGACCAAATAAACATACCTTTAGCGCATATGAACAAAATGATGAAAAAATGTATCAAACAATAACAAAAGTAGACTAAAAAATAAACTGAAAAAATAACACTGAAAGACTAATGATCAACATCTGTTCATTCTGAGTCACATTTACATAGTGCACATTGACATGAAATTCCATTACCTATAAGTGCTCCCTTAATCTGCCAGTGACCGTACCCTTTTAATCATTCAAATGGGCTTGGCTTGCCATCCAACTGTTTTAGTTTAGCATAGAATCAAGTGGAAAAACTTATTTATCGGTAAGAGAGGAGAGCAGCTGCCTCCCAAAACCCACATTCAAAACCACACAAGACTTCTAACACAAGGCTAAATCCCAAATCCCTCTTTAACCACTGATCAAGGGCACTACCTGATGTGTGGAACAAGGAACTACATAGCTCACTAGCTTTCCATTTAACTCTATTTAGAAGTTAGAAATCCTGGAAGTTATCTGATATTCTAAAGGAAATCTCGTAAGTTTCTCAGGACTGTCCATGGTTAATTCTCCTTACCTTTTACCAACATGGCACTGGTGAGAATTTAAAACTACTTTCACTCCTGTTAATTACAGTAACTGTTGGTCGCTAACTGTCCATCACTAGTTAGTGCAGAATGTTGGTATATACTGTAAAATAGTTTGTTCATAATAAATGATGTTTGTTGAAGTGATGATGATGAACTGTTGTATAAAAGCAATATCACATTCGAAGTTGTGCTGTTGTGCTGAATATCGGTGCTGATATTTCATCAAAATATCATGACCTGGAGGGTGATGTTGCTTTTGTATGATGTCCAACCCTGTACTTATATTACAGCACCTTCCTCATATTTTTCTCTCTCTCTTATATTATCACGGACAGATTTTTCACTGCTACCTTACAGGAAATATTGTTAGATGTTAAATGTTACAAGGCAGCATGTTATTATGCACTGCTTTCTCAATGAAACAGGACAAATATCATGCTTAAATCTTTTAATTGTTCATGAACAGAACTTAAAGTTCAGTTCAAATTACACAGATTATGACAGAAATTCCTGCAGAAATGTTGAGCTATTACGATTGGTAAATAGTGAACAGGTCCCCATATTGCAATGCAGAAGAATTCCTCTGTTTGGTGGGCTTGAGGAATTTAACACTTTCCCTTGTGCATCACCTTCACTTTCTGGTTTCGGTTTCTGCACAAAAAAAAAGGAAATATTAAATTAGCCATAGTTGTTATAAGGTGACACACACACACACACACACACACACAAAGAAGAAGAACAACAATAGTTGTAATTAGTAGTAATTCCTGTTCAGATGCTTTCATGCATGGACATACACGTGTACATACACATTAAATTATTTAGTGCCTTACCTATTTTCCATACAGAGAATACACTCAGTTGAGTATGTCTTGCCATCATCACCACACACTGGGTTGTACTCACGGGTGCATCTTGAAGTTGCATACTTTTCACACTCATCCTATTACAGATGTAATTGTTAGCAAATACATATTTTTTATTAATTTTCAATACAACTGATCAATATCATCTCATCATCTACAATACAGCATGAGTTGAAATCAAGAGATTACCTTACTGAGAGGTGAATTTATGTCTGCTGATATCACAGCTGCACATAGAAAACATAGATGCAGATAATTATATATTTTGGTGTAGAGTTTAAAATGGTTTGTTGGTTATTTCTTGATTATAAGATGTTTTGATATGTGATATTTTGCGGTGTAGTTTACAAAATAAAAAACCACAAAGGACAGTTGTTGGAAATAGATGATCGGTATGCTCACATCATCAAGCAGTTGGCATTATATCTTGTTATATGACAGATAGTTAACAGTTTCCTTAAGAAAAATGTAGCCATATGCTAAATTGAAATTTTTTTTTTTATGATGGCAGACAAATACATTCTCGGTTAATACTATTTCTTGGTTAGCAGAACAAACTGAATTAGGTAAGACTGGAAAAAACCTGAGTGGAAACAAACAGCTAGTTAGTGCAAAGCGAACAGAAGTCATATTTGTTAGCTTGTTCCATTCATAATTGTGAGGTAAATACAGTCAGATTTGTAAACACGGTCCACTAAAACTTGTTAGCCCAATCTACACTGTTAAGTTAGCTAGCTTTATTTAGTATTGTTATTTCAGTCCATCCAGTTTTGTTAGCTTGGGTCACTTAACAGTGTTAGCTTATTTAGTATTTCTTAGTATTCCACTCAGCGTTGTTAGCTCAGTTCACTTTGTTCAGTTAGTTTACTTCATTCAGTAATGAGTGGTAACTCAACCCCCTTCAGTAATTTTAACTCAAACCTCAGTTTTGTTAGTCTGATCACACACATTTTTGTTTGGCTTAGTTTAATTAGCTTATCAATAAATAGTTTTGTTAGCGCTGTACACTCTGTATTCCCCTCAGGGTTGTTAGCCCAGGTCAATCGGTTTTTGTTAACACGGTCCTCTCAGTTTTGTTAACTCAATTCCCCTCAGTAGGTTTAACTCAAACTCCAGTTTTGTTAGCCTGATCCTACACAGTTTTGCTAGCATGTTTGGCTTAGCTGAATTAGCTTCCAATAACTGTATTGTACTGTACTGTACAGCTAACTGTATTGTTAGCTCAATTCCCCTCAGTTTTGTATGCTAGGTCCACTCAGTTTGTTAACTCCAACCCTCTCAGTAATATTAACTAAAACTCCAGTTTTGTTAGCCTGACCCTACACAGTTTTTCTAGTTTGTTTGGCTTGGTTGAATTAGCTTAGCAAAATATATTATTGTTAGTTCTGTACATTTAGTATTAGCTCAACTCCCCTCCCCTAATTCAAATCTCCTCAGTTTTACTAGCACTGTATACTCAGTACTATTAGCTCAGGCCAGTCAGGTTTGTTAGCACGGTCCTCTCACTTTTGTTAACCCAAACCTCTCAGTAATATTAACTTAAACTCCAGTTTTGTTAGCCTGATCCTACACAGTCTTTCTAGCTTGTTTGGCTTAGTTGAATTAGCTTAACAATTCACAGTACTGTCAGCTCTGTACAGTCATGTTTGTTACCACTGTAAACTTACTTGAGAAAGACTCTTCAGGACAGATAAACATGCACTTTGCAGTTTGCTCAGTAACATGCCAAGCTGTGTTTATTTGTCTTATGCACTTCAAGAGAAAGTGAGCGAACAACTATGTATAACTATATCAGGAAAGATAACAGGAGCTAATTGTTATCATGTTTTTAACTCTCTTTTAAAATGGAACGTGGAGCATGAGTATCATGAACATAAATAAATTTCTAGGTGACAAAAACCATGGAAATTGTCTGAGCAAAATGCCTGTTGTCACAAAAAGTCGTGAGAACGCTCCTGATTACGGCCACCTGTTCTCTTTTTGTACACTCTGTTATTTGTGTCTGCTATCGTTGTATGTTTTTAGAAAGTAGATAGTAATATTGAACTGAAGTGATCTTACAAATACACTGAGCTCAGTTTATTTTAATATTAGAAAGCCTTTTTGGATGAGGTCATATTTCTTTAGTACACTCCATTTTCAATCTGGGAATGTATATGAAATAAAGTCTCCTAGAAAGAGATGCACAAAAAAATAGAAATATGGCAAACTTCTATGAACCAGAAACATCTAGATAAATTAGATAGATAGATTAACCTAGAATAAGATGTTAATCCACATTGTGAAATTATAAATATCATCCCAGATATGATGGCAGAAGATATATGATGAGCTCTTAATGCAGTTTTTTTTTATTATTTATGTCAGGCAGTTTACAGTTTACTCAGAAATGGGCAATAAGCTTTATCAAAAGATGATTTTTTAAAATTCCGTGTCATGCCAGAAATGTAGATACACTTCTCGATTAATGCTACTTCTTGGATAACAACAGAATATTTCTTTTTTGGTTTTATTACTTTATAAGGCTACTCACCAGACAGGCAAAGAAGAAGAAGGGAAATGCAGACGAGAGCAGTCACTTTCATGATTGCGGAGTTTCTGAGATGAAGCAGCTGTTTGTGTGTGTGTGTGTTTCTTTTTATTTCTTGCTGCTGTCTCTGGATACCACCATGCCCTCCTCCCATGTTCCTGCCTCACTGTTTTTCATAAATCACAAATGATTTTGGATTACATCTACATTTTTTTGTGATATTGTATAAATAGCATGTCACGTTACCAAAATACCCTTATGAAATATGTTTAAAATTAATGGTTAGGAAACATAACACATATCTGAACATATTAATGTGAATCACATAAATTGGATTTTTTGATCAGACTAGGTCAGACTGGTTTGAGCTAACAGAAAGAAAGTCTATAGTAATTGCTTGCCAATCAATCAATCAATCAATCAATCAAGAAAGAAAAAAATAAAGGAAGAAAAAAAAGAAAACACTTTTGAGATAAGGCATGAGGTCAAAGCATTTAGTTTTCTTTTTTTTATCAGCCAGAAAAAAAATTACATTTATATACTATTATATAATCAGAATTATACATATCCCGGCAATGCATTGGCACCCTGTCCAGGGTGTATCCCGCCTCGTCTCCTGGGATAGGCTCCAGGCCCCCGCGACCGTGAATACAGGATAAAGCGGTGTAGAAGATGAGTGAGTGAATAATAGAATAATAGTCAAAGTGGAACTTTTGATTTTACTGTACAGGATAACAGAACACAGTACTCCCTTTATTTCTCTATAGAATCCCCTCCTACACTAATGCACTTATCCCAGTGTTTGGATACCATCAAGATAGAAAGTTTTTCTCACTATGTCGGAGCCATGATCAGACTGCTTGCTTCACATCTGAAACACTGGCCTCCCAGGATCTACTTTAATGATCCAAACATGTGGAAATGGCTTGGAGTGAGGTCAGGAATGTACAGGGGATGTGTCAATAACTCCCAGCCAAGTTCCTTTAACGGGGTAAAGTGGTGTTGGTGAATGATTGTGTGTACAGTTCCCACAGACAGATAAGGGTTAGGCGTTCCACTTGCTGAATGTTCTGGAATGACTGCAGTGGGCTCTGAGCCACCTCTGCTGAGGACATACGGACTACTTTTTAAATGTTTGCACCATTAAAATGTTTTACTGCGGCTAAAACATTGAATTCTTCATTTACCAGAAAATTCCTCACATGTCTTCATTTGACTTGAATGACTATCAAACATTTATAGTATTGTTCTTTTTTTGGTCATGGCTTAGGATTATTTTCTGCAGAAACTTGCAATTTTAATGTAACTTATCATTAAATA
Organism: Clariallabes melas; assembly: GCA_030014275.1. Classification (NCBI taxonomy): domain Eukaryota; kingdom Metazoa; phylum Chordata; class Actinopteri; order Siluriformes; family Clariidae; genus Clariallabes; species Clariallabes melas. Next base: position 24,775,082 of record JAQMYI010000003.1, on the reverse strand, counting down.
TCAGACTGTAATTGAAAACAAACAAACCAACAAAGTAAATGAACAAAGAATGAGAGAACTTACTTTTCATCTTCAGACGTCTTGTTGAACATGTGACCAGTGATTTGTTATATTTCCCATATTTAATAGGAGTGAATATGTTATGGGTGAGAATTAAGATATGCATAAAAAAAATATGAGCACGACGTATAGACTTTTAGGGTGTTTTAAGCATGAAATGTTAAAAGGATTTAAATACTGATGTAAAAATAATAAGACTGAGGCGTGATTTTTTTTTTCACCAGCAGGTGGCAGTGGCAAACTGACAGCTTTAAACTTGTCAACAAACACACTAGTCCTTTTTACATTCAACACATGAGATTTGTCCAAGAACTGTCAAAAGACATTTTAAACACAGGAAAGGTTTCCTTCCTAAAAAAATATGTGCACGTTTTGGATAAATAACTTGGACCATAGCCTGGCCCAGTTCACTATAGTTACACTTCTCCTTCTATACAAAATAACATAATGATTAAAGGAATAATAAAAACGCTTGCAACATCACTTTCTACAAGTCACTTATTACAGAGTATTAAAAAAATGAACATGTTTTTTTGCAAAACATCCTTACCTGTTACCTGAACATGTCCACCCCAGTGAAATATTTGAAATGTTCCTCAGGACAGAATGTTCCTTCCAACATGAACCGAATCATATCAATTTTCAGAGGATTGTGAGAAGAAGAAAATAATTTCATAATTTCATAATTTCCTTGATTTTGTGATAGTGGCTTATTGGCCATCAGGGTCCAGGTTCGATTCCCAGCCAGGTTCAATTCCCACCTCACCGTGCTGGGTGGGTTTCCTCCCGGTACTCCGGTTTCCTCCCACACTCCAAAGACATGCAGATTAGTCTGATTGCCGTTTACAATTTGCCCATAGTTTGTGAATGTGAGTGTGTGTGTGTGTGTGTGCGCACTGTGATAGATTGGCACCCCGTCCAGGGTGTACCCCGCCTCTTGTCATAAGTCCGTAAATAATGATCCCGACCAAGGTGTCTTGGAGCCCACTGCAGTCGTCCTGAGAACATCCAGTGAGTGGAACAGGATTATATAGAGAACTACAGGGAGATTTTATACACATAACTGTGTTCTGTAATTGTACACAATCAAAGTCCCGATTTGACTTGAACACCCCTTATACTTTGAAAATGCATTGTTAATTAAAAGAACAATAACAAAAAGAAAACAAATCATGAGAATGCCCTTAATGCCATTACCATGGATTTTAGTTAATTATATATTGTGTTAAATAATAAAATAAAAAAAACCTCAACCTTGAAGCTCATTTAAAAGCAAAATGCTGCCAGCAAAGACAGGATTAAACAAATTCTGGAATCATCCACTTACATGAATAACAAGTTGGACATTTTTTGCTGTTGACATTTTGTGACTGGGAGGATTTTTAAGCTTCTATTTTTTATTCTCTGATTTATTTATTTATTAATTTTTGATAGAAAAAAGACCCTCTTTCACCCCTCCAGGCTTGGCTCTTGTCCAAGGTTGGCACGGGTTATGTCAAGTCGCTCTTTCTCTCTTTCTCTCTCTCGTCTGTGTTTGTTTTGTTTTCACTTCGCATTATGCAGCTCCATTTGAGAACGGTCTGGACATTAATACTGTTTTTGAAAAATGGAGGCAAGAACGAAATAAGCTTTTCTTTTTAGGTTCCTGGAAAACCAGCGTTTAAAGGAAGTTCTGAATCTTAACGCATTTTCCTAAGCAGTTATGTGTTCCAATGTTTTACTTGTAGCTTAAGTTTATAGTTTAACTATGTGATAATTCAGCATTTAGATGAGACATCTGAGGTAGAACCTTTAAAAATGTAGAAGTTATCAGTGATAGTTTATGCAGATCACACAGTCCAGTGAAGGACGTGATGAAATTTACCACCCTGCAAATCATTCATGTGTTATTAAGATTAAGGCTATGGGCTATGCTGTTTTTTCTTTAGTTTAAGCAAGTGATGTTTTGGCTAAACCCTGAGCTCTTGCCACGGATTTCTGAGCACTCTGACTGTGTCTTTGAGTGTGTATGTGCAACCACCCACCTCCTTAACACACTCACATGCACAGTTAATTAATTGAATGTAACCTTAAATCAACCTTAGTAACCAAAAGAAAACATGTATATGTATTTATTTATTTATTTGATTGTTTGTTTCTTTGCTTGTTTGATTGATTGATTGATTGATTGATTGATTGATTGATTGACTCCAGTAATCAAATGAGTCATTTAGATTTTTCTTTAATATCTCGATTAGTAAATCTGTCATCTGTTACATTCATCTTGGATTCCACGACAGTGACTCACTGGTGTTCGTACAGTTTCTTATTGTGCAATTTGATATCTTTATAGTTTCACACTCCTATTCTGTTCTATCATTCACATTTATGGCTAGCTATTTCCGCCTCTTGCTTTGATTACGGCCGTAGCATCATTTTAAAAAGCTTATGCAACGTTTTAAATATTTATTTTCACCCAGAGTTGCATACATTTTTTTTCCAAGATCTTGTATCGATGATGGGAGAGTTGGGCCGCTGTGTAACGCCTTCTCCAGCATGCGGTAAAGATTCTCAATATAATTAAGGTCTGGACTCCTCTGTGTTGGCCAACCAATGTGTGAAAATGATGTCTCATGCTTCCTGAACCACTAATTCACAACTTGAAAATGAATGAATCCTGCCATTGTCATCTTGCAAAATATATGTGCCATCACGTAAGAAAAAAAACAATTGATGGAGAAACCTCGTTCATCAGCTGACCTTATTTTTTTTCGGCACATAACATTGCTGAACCTAGTGATCACTAGGCATGATGGGTGCATCACTTCATCTACCCTGATGCATTCATCACTCTTGAACACAGTAAATTTGAACTCATCAGATCACATGACCTCTTTCCTTTGAGTCCCAATCCTTTGAGTTCTCTTTATATTGTGTGTGTAGAAATGCTCTACTTTCACTACTAAACATAACCAGGCAGTGTGTTACACCACAACACTGTTGAAATCTCTAGTCAGTAGGTATGGATGTATTTTTTCCTAACCGTGCCTCTGACAGTAACAGAAATGACAAGTTTATAATAACAATTGTACATAAGCACAAGATATGTGGTGGTAGAGCTGCTTTGCCACAGCCTGGAAGAAGACCCAAACTGTTCCCCAAAGTCTGAGAGGACTTGGTTTCTATGGTCATGAACAACCGCCAAACACAGGCCTGCCACAAACTGGCAAAAGTGTCACTGTCTACAGTCAAACCAGTTTTACATCATTATGGACTGAAAGGCTGCAATCCATAAAAAAAGTCTCAAAATCTCGACCTTTAAGCTTGACTAAAGTGACCAAATGGACAAAAGAAAGCCTTCTGGAAGAAAGTTTTAACTAGAGGTATGTTTGGAGGAATGATGGTGGGGCACAGAGATGATGTTACAGGGAGTAAGGACGATTCCACGGGTCCCACAGGATCCTTAAAAATGCAATGGCAGTTAGAAAGGGTTGACTTCTTCGAGGTTAGTTGCCCGCATATTAGGTTTTTAGCTGCACATTACTATAGCTCTAGCAGTGGCCCTTGTGAAGCATTCAACTTTACCAACTGTTAAGCATGGTGATGGCAGCATTATGCTTTGAACCTGTTGCATCACACCAAGTTTAAGGACTACCTCATAATTCTTCAGTAGAACCTCAAATCACTCTAACTAGTTGTTGTGGAATGTATAAAGCAGGCTAACTTCAAACTTTTGGAGCCTCAACCCTATCAAATGTTTACAAGACATGCTTAAAATCCAAGTCTGTGCCAGGATCCAACAAGTTTAATTCCATCCATTTATCTGGGAACCTCTGTAATCCAACTACTGTAGGGACTAGGTAGGCCAATGGTGAACACTGTTTATTTATTCACAGGTTTGCAACCATGGTAAGACCTCCGGTCAACATTCATAAGTGTGTTCATACACTATGGGCAATTTGGGAATGCCAGTTAGCCTAATTAGCCAAGCACGGGGAGAACATGCAAATGCCGTGTACACAGACCACGAGGCAGGAATTGAACCCGGACCCTGGAGGTGCAAGGTGACAGTGCTACTGTAACCACTAAGCCACCGTGCCACCAACAAGTTTAATTAAGCACTAATAGTTGCTATTTAGCTAAATACTTGGTTGTGTTGTGAGTTTTATTTTGACCCTGTGTTGATTTCAGTTTTTTCTCATTTTAGTTTGATCCAGAAAAAAAGACCAGTTAAAAAATAAATAAATAGAAATTGAAAGCCCAATAAGTTTTAAGTTTAAGTTAAGCCTTTATTTGTCACAAATACATTACTGCACAATGAAATTCTTTCTTCACATATTTCTGGGGTCAGAGCACATCGTCAGCCATGATACAGTGCCAGTTAAGAAGATTCAGGGCCTTGCTCAAGGGTCCAACAATGGCAACCTGGTGGAGCTGGGGCTCGAACCGCCAACCAGACACTCAACCCTCTGAGCCACCAGAGCCTCAATACTGCTCTGATGTTCATATTCACGATGAGAGCATGTAGACTCCAGACCGCAACTGTACATGCTAAAATGTAAACATGTTAACATGACATGGACAGTGAATGACAAACATAGAAACTTGCTATAAGTGTAATCAAACATTACTATAAGAATGCTTTAAACATCCCATATAGTAATGATGTGTGACTTCTGCTTCTGGTAAGTTACTGTACATTTACAGGGCCATTTTTTAAAGGACATTTTAGGGCAGATTTTGAAGTATTTAACATTCTTTGGCGGATCAAAACATATTAGTTTTTTTTTTAGAGATCAGCAGAGGGCATAGAACTATTAGAGAGAAATACTTCTCTTTCACTTTTTTAGAATGTAACCCAATCCTGCATGCTCATTTAAACTTATATGCATATCTGTGAAAAAGTTTATATGAATTGGTTGGTTTGACCATGTGAACGTTCCTATCTCTGTTTATGCACTAGTGGCAAATCTTTACTTGGTCAGGTGACATGCCCCCATGTGAACGGGTCATCAACTGACAAATTTTTAGAGGAATAATTCATTTATTAATTTGATGATCCAGAAAGTAATTTACATTTTGTTTAGCTTGGTTTAGCAAAGTGTCAAATGATAAAAATTATTAATCATCATTAGAAAGTGACAATATGTACTCACCGGCCACTTCATTAGGTACACCTTGCTAATAGTGGGTTGGAAACCATTTTGCGTTCAGAACTGCCTTATTTCCTTATGCCATAAACTACAAAAGGTCCTCAAAAAATTCCTTAATTTTTTTTGTATCATATTGACACGATAGAATCATGCAGGTGTTGTACATTTGCTGGCTGCACATCCGTGATTTATCAGTTATCAGGCTGGAAGCAACAATCAGAGGTAATCCATGGTCATTACTCAGGTACTAAAGGGCCCAAAATGTGCAGAGAAAATATCTCCCATACCACCACCACCAGCCTAAACCATTGATACTAGACTGGATTGATCAATGCTCTCATGTTGTTTATACCAATTTCTGACCCTACCAATTCAAATGTCACAGCAGAAATTGAGACTCATCAGACAAGACAACATTTTTCCAATCCTTTATTAGCTGTTCTTAGCTGACAGGAGTGGCACCCTGTGTGGCCTTCTGATACTGTAGCCCACCTGCTTCAACATGTTGTTTAGCATACCTAAACAAGATTTGATTAGAGGTTATTGTTGCCGTCCTATCAGCTCGACCCAGTCTGGCCATTCGTCTCTGACCTCTGGCATCAACAAGGCAATTTACCCAGAGAACTGTTGCTCACTGAATACTTTTATCTTTGCAGTCCAGTCTCTATAAACCCTAGAGATGATCGCAGCAGATCAGCAGTTTTGGAAATACTCAGACCGGCCTCTCTGGCACCAACAAGCATTCCATGTTCAAAGACATTTAATTAAATCACCTTTCTTCTCCATTCTGATGCTCATTTTTAACGTCAGCAGATTGTCTTGACCATGTCCAAATGCATTGAGTTGCTGCCATGTGATTGGCTGGTTAGATATTAGTGCTAACAGAAGTTGTAACTAATGAAGTGTTAGTTTTAGTTTTAGTTAATAAAATAAAATACAATAATCTAATAAAATGTACGTATTTACTCCTAAGGTAATCCAGACATTTGAAGGCAAGAAGGGAATTTCATGAAACTGGACCTTTTGAAATTTTCGTTGAACACCCCTGCTTTAGGGAGTAGCCTGAAAACAAATACGTTGTTCTCTTTCTGATCTGTCGTCCAACATTCTTCTAAGAACTCTTTCTCTTTTATCATACATGCTCAGCCACTCCTGTAGAACTTTTTGTCTAGAAGGTTTTTTTTTTTTTTTTACCTAGGTCACATGACCAGAGCAGCAGTCATTCAACAGCAAGGCAGAACATGAGGTCATCTTTAGGCGGCAGGTCTATTGTTGAACAACAGTAGTGAGTGGGTGTTGGGGCGTAATGGGTGTCACATGAGCCGTCTATGGGGCGGCAGGTAGTTTATATTGACGGCGCTAAGAGTGACTGGGAGAGGAGGAAGGTTTTAAACATTCCATTGCAGTCCAGCTTTTCACTGACCATCTAATGGTCTCATTGACAAAGACGCGAAATGAAACACTGCCATGTAGGCAAAGTGGCAGAGTTCAGGTAGATCATATTTCTATAATCTTTACTTGTTCTTTGCAGACATGCAGAACACACACACCTACAGAAACTTACAGACTGCCAGAAACTAGGATCACTGTAAAAATAAAAGCTCTGCAGGATTAGCTGACCTTGTTGGAGCATTACATTCTTGTTGACTGTTTGTTCAATATGTATTTTATTCCTAGAAATTCACAGCAATATCATCAAGCACATTTGCACCAAATTTATGAATTACGTTTTAATGATGATTGAGTCACAGTGAAAAAGCAAGATCTTCATACCAGTGTTTGGCACGATTCTGTATCCCCAGCAATACTTTTGCAATACTCCTTGTCCATATGTTGGTACTGATTTCCTGATGACTAGCCTCTGATGGCAGAGCCTGTTCTATTGGGAAATACTGGTAGATCTAAATATTTTTCTATTAATAGGTTTTGGCCAGAATGCAGATGTACAGAAACACTGATTGCCCAAGGACACTCTAGCGCCTGGGAAAGCCTGAAGCATTCACCCATCTTCTGGGATAGGTGTTGCCAGTACTCTGAATTTCAGGAATACTGAATGAACATTCCCTCTTAAATTTCCAAAGAACAATCCTAAGCCAAAGAGTAGCAGGACTTCTTCTACAAATGTACTGTGAAGTAATTGTTGTAATCTGAATGCAACGAACAATGCTGGTTAAAACACATTTTCCATAACCATTTTACATAAAAAAAAAAATACAATCTAATTTGCAATGGGCCATTTAAAAAATAAATATACAAATATTAAATGTCTAATTTGTATGCTAGGAGAAGTGTCTTATAAAGCAGGGTGGCAGAAGGGAACATGAACATGCAGGTGAGCTGAGGTGAGGAAAACTCCTGGAGTCATCCGGCGGCACTTTGATGCCACTTGGCGGCAAGTTCTATCTGTGGGGGGCCTACACGCGTCCTGCCCAAACCAATATGGCCTTCCCTCTCATACACAAAAGGAGCATATTTAGAGGTGAGGTGTGTGTATGGAGCATGCCTGCACCTGGCAGGGGGGCGATGCGACGCGACTAGGCAAGGACTGCAGCAGTCAGCGTAGGCTGGAGAGCTGGAGAGAGCCCTGGGCTTAATTGGCAGGATAGGCTCTGCTGGAGACTATTGTTCAGGTAAAAGAGGCTTAGCATTGCCGCGTGCAGTAAGGCCACTGAATCTGCTTCTCCACGCGTCTGGAGTGTAATCTCCAGTGTAATTCTCCGAGGGGGAGGGTGTTAATAATGAGATGAGGGTTTAAGAAGGGGGAGGCTAAGTTAAAGGGGTTAAAAAATGGACCCCTGTGAAGAAGTCAAGAGTGATGACTTTGTTTTGACTTTATGCCGTTATGCGATTCACACTCGTTGGGTCCACAGGAGGCATAGGTTGCAGGCCCCCAGTGGGTGCGTGTTGTTGGCCAACAAACCCTGAACAGGCTCGGCTGGTCATTAGGGCTCTCTGTGGGAGTGTTTAAGGCAGAAAGGGCCCAGGCTGCAGGACAGCTGGGCTAAGGGGGGAGCTGGGTTTGTTGCCCAGGTATCTCCACCTGTACTCTCATTACCAGCCCAGAGTGGAAGCAATTAACTGCCCAACTGCTCTGAGGAGAAGGAGGGAGAACTGGGACTGAGCTGGGAGATAAAAGGTGAGGAGAGTGTTTTGGAGAGAAGTGTCTATGTGAAATTAAGAAAAAAAAAATATTGAACAGATTTTAGTGCAACATAACATGTGGGACACAAAGACAAGCAGTACATAACGCAACTGAAAGAAATGGAATCAAGCAATTATGAACAGATTTGGATTCTCCCGGAAACCTAAAGAACAGCATCAGTCAGTGGGTTATTCTGATTTTGTTAACTTCAAGTAGACCAGCCCACCAGCACTGGGTTTTTAAAAAAACAACAACAACACATTTTTTCTACCATTTTAATCCGCATATTAACGTATTGGCCTTAAAGACAGACAGATTGATAGGTTGACAGACAGTGAGGCAGTAAGCTGGAGCATTAGGGAAGGTGGGGAGTGAAAAACCACCATTCATATCACAATGGGGCACCTGACAAACAGCTCTGCCCTTAATTACCCAAGCTGCCATTTCTGCCTTTAATTAAAGCAGCTTTCTATAGGCTTAACAGGTCAGACCCAGAGTCTAGCAGGAACTAACTTGGGGGCAACATAGCCACATAAAATAAAAGTTGTGCCAAGTTCATTCTGCTGCAGAGAAGGAGTGAGTTTAAAAGTTTAATGCAGTTTAAATTGTGTCTGAGTTCAATTAAAACCGTAATGTATGCTGACAGTCTAAATTAGATTTGCTGACCAACTTCCAACAGTTTTAGATTAAAATAAAAATCTATTAAACTCTAAAAAAAACCCTACTTAATCAACAAAATTAAATTGCTTGAAATAAATATAGTTAAATAAAGTACTTAAGATTTGTACTTAATAAAGTACAAAGATTGAATATAATAAACAGTGTTAGAAAATTCTATGAATATATAAAAATATATATTTTTTATTTTAAATGCTCTGTACAGATATTTCTACCAAGAAATCAGCTACTTCCAATTAGAGTTTGGTACAAAAAAACAAAGTCAATATACAGTATATCTGAAATTTCTATAATTTCATCATACTATTTATATCACTAGACTGACTAGCCTGGCTTTAAATTCTATGTTTAATTGTTATTACAGGTAAAAAAAAATAAAAAATGTAATCAAATCAAATAATTATATCAAATCATGTGATATTCGTTCCAAATATACAAATCCTTGCTGGAAAATCCAGTTTAGATCAGCTTGGATCCTGAACTGGTTAAGCGTAGACACAAGCCTGGTTTAACAAGTCAGAATTGGCCCTGGTTAGGTTTCTGTTCTGTTGTTTTGTAATGTGATAGGTTACCGATTGTTATTTAAAGAAAAAAGCATAAATCATCACATGGTAGTGATTTAAACATGAAATCGTGCATCAGTAGTAATTAAGGTGCAGTAACAGTAATTTTATAGGTCGATCTAAAGTTATGGTGGAAAATGCTTTCTTTTACCTTTCTTACCTTAACTACTTAAGTCATGAAAATGTTTTGCTTCAATTAATAAAGTTGACAGATCATCAAACTATGACACTATCTATACATTACCCAGAGATGTGTAATGAACTATTACTTTTGGTAGAAAACATAACCACCCAGCTTCACCAAGCTGTTATGCCCCTTTTTTGGATGTAAGTTTTGAGCAGATTGCTCAACCTGGTACACCCTTTGAACTATGCTTGCGCTAGGTCCATTAAACTAGTTTTTCCAAAATGAAACAGCTTTTCATTGGTTTTCCCAGATTCCCCAAGATGGTCCACCTGTTTTTCCTCATGGATGGCAGTTTCAACACACATATAACTGTAACCCTTCTTTCTTGACTTTTCTCCAGTCTCTCTGGCTGTGGGTAAAAACGGGCTACAGTTGAGTTTGCAAAACGGATTTTATTAAACCAAACGGCACGACAGTATATAACTTCTCTCATGTGCTTCTCTAACACAACGTGTCACACCCTCACCTGTCCCCCTGGGAACCTAGGACAGGTAGCTTGTTAGTTCCTCTTAGCGTAAGCAACATAACCAATAAATTAAATATTACACATGCAGGGATATAGACAAAATAATAATAATGGACTGTAAATAATAATTAAATAATATTAACTTCTAAATTAAAACACAAATAAATAAATAACATGATATTCAATACTGTAATAAAACAAATCAATGTAGTAAACTTAAAATGATCCAAAATATACTGTTTGTAGGAACTAAGGTTACACTGTTATTGTGTCATAGGTGTAGTTTTAAGAGTTGTTTAGGCAAGAATGCGTGTGTATACAGCTCAAATCCTCCATCGGTTATTAGTAGTAAACTGACTAAACTGTGAATTAGCATTATTGAAAAAAAAGCTAACCACAAAATAGCATTCTACAAACTAGCATTTTACTAAAGTATAAGTAGGCAGGCTAGAAAAACAATGTCTTGTTAAGATATCTTGCTAAATATTATTGAATTGATATTAAATTTTTCGTCCAATTTTGTCATAATTTTAAGGCCTGGAAAAAGGTTTTATAACTTCTCTTCTATTTTATTCAATAGCTTCACAAGTGAACATGAGTAATTAAATATAGACCGTTCCTTATAACATTAGTTTCTCACTAAAAAACCAAGCACAGCATTTAAACATTTGGTTTAACATGTTTTTACTGAGCAGCACATATCTCTGTCATCCGTCATAGTTATTATTCCTAAATAAACTCGGCTAATAATTCACTCCGACCACACGGGATGAAAATGTACTTTCGGGATGAAAATGTACTTTCGTAAGTAGTTTAGAGTGTAACGCCTGTTTATAAATAAACAACAACGTTTTCCACCTCAAAGTCTATGATCTCGCGGGTTGAGCGGCTGCAAACGCACATTTAACGCTCGTGACAAATTAGCGCTCGAGACGGGTCTACATGTGTGTAATGAGTGGGTTTGAGACTAATTTGCTCACAGAGTTTGGAGAAAAATGCAGATCGGAGCCTCGCAATTTTTTAAAAATATAACGTCATAAAAATGTGTTTCTGTTTCTGCCACTCGGAAGCTTCTGCGCTCGGTACAGAATTGTTTGAGGCTGATCGGCAGTTTATCTCTATTATAAATGTTATAAATGTTCTGTATTATAAATTTTTTTTTTAATCTATTTTGGAATCAGTTGATTTTTTGGGGGGAGTTGAATAGATTTTTTTTCCATCCATGACTTGTAAATAGACTAATTCATTAACTAGCATTATAATTAGCAAGCTAATTACGTGGTGTAACACACTAGTGTTATAGTAAACAAACAAACCTACAAACTAGTAATTTGTTTACCATGCGCTAGTATCATAATAAGTACCCTAAACCACAAATTAGCATTAGTGAAAACAAGCTATAAACCATGAGTTAGCACAATGATAAATACTATTAGCTACAAACTAGCATTATAATAGCTAGATAGTTAGCTAGATAGAAACATTTCAGATTAAGTAGCATTATAGCAAACCAAATTATAGATAAGGGAATTGTGAACTAGCAGTATAGTAAAATGACTAACTACAAACTAGATTTGCCAAATAATTTTATAGCATTATCCTAAACTTGCTAAATATATTTCTGGTGCTATAATAAATGCAAGTTCCACTTTTCTCCTCAGAATAATGAAAGTTTTTTGCGTTGTTCAGCTGAATAACACGCGATTAGCTGAACTTCGTTTAACTAAAAGGAAAACAGTCTGTGAAGATGTTTTTCACTTAGCAGAAGAATTGTGTGTTGTGTAATTGAGATCTAAATTGTGCACGTTGAAGCAGATGGTGGCTAGATGTTTGTCTGCTGTCTTGGGCTTAGAGTCAGCTAATTTTTCGAGCAGTGCATGTGTGTGTGTGTGTGTGTTTGAAAAATTCCTTTGTGATGTGGCTTCTAGATTAAAAAGCATTTCGTTGGGAGTGAAACTACTGCAGAGATTTGTCTGACCCACGAGGTCATACTTTTCACTTTCTTTTCTCGCTGATTGCCGTTCCTGTGAACGATCGAGTTCAGCTCAGCAAAATACGGGGATGTCTTAGTTCTTATGTCGCTTGCAGATCGTTTCCCCTCCACAATTTGGCAGAATAACAATTTAGTCTCATCTCCAGCTCGGATCACGGAACCGGGACTGAAATAACAGTGTGAGATTTTCTTTTTAAAGTAAGAGCTCGAGCGGAGGTGACGGCTAGTTATCCTTCAGACGCTCGTTACCGCTATCGCTGGACTCGAGTGATAAATTCCTCTTCTCGTTCGTGTGCGCTTCTGAAATCAATATTCTCCTGTTTGTAGGATTATAACTAACTCGCTAATGGCGGTTTATTTGGCCCAGTGCTGTATAAAACTAATCTCATTGCATAGACTTTCAGTTCATTAGCGGGTCCCGCGTGTTTGCTAATACACTCTACAGTCATTCAGGCCTGGATATGTACGAATGTTTTTCTTTCGATCTTTCTATTTATTTTTTGTACTTTGTCTGACTTCCCAGGAATCACATTTTCTCTATTCTTTCTTTTTAGTCTTTATTATATCTTGCTTAATTCCTGCATTCCTTCTTTTTTTTCTTACTCTTTTTCAGTTTTTTTTACATTCCTTCCTTTTGCTATAATTGTTTTTAACTTTCTTTTTCTTTTTTCACTTCTCATTCTATCTTACTTTCTTTCGCTCATGACTGTCTATTTTTTCCTTCTCCGTATTTTCTCTTTACTCCTTGTTTCTTCCTTTCCCTTCTTTTTCTTATTTCAATTTGTATTTTTTTTCTTTTCTTCCTTGCTTCTTTTATGTACTTACTTTTGTTAGTCTTTGTTTTCCTTTTTCTTAAATTTTCCCTCTTATCACTTTTTTATTTTGCTCAATATTCATTCGTTGTCTGTGCTCTGTTCCTTGTCTTGCTATACAGTACTTGCTTTGAATTAGTCTTTGTTTTTCTTTTACTCCTGAATTTATTCTTTCATTCTCTTATTCTTATTCTATTTTTCCCTTTCTTTCTTCCACTCTACTGTACTTGTTTTCCCTTTTTTCTTACTTCTTCCTTTGCTTACCTTTTTTCCCTTAAAATTCTCCATTTTCTTTCTTTCTCTTTATCCTTTCTTCACCACTTCTTATTTTATACCTTACTTCCTTTTTGATTTGATATACTAGTTTTTAACTTGTCTTCTTGTTTACCCTCTCCCTGTCTTTCTCTTTCTTTGGCTTGTTATTTCTTTCTCTCATTCTCTCTGTTCCTCCTCCATATCCTCTAATTTATGCTTTGGTTGTCCTTTTTCCCTTTTTTTTTTTCCTTTTTAGTTTCTCATCCTCCCTTCCTTTTGCACTGTACATCATGCTTTGGCGTGTAGCGTCTGCAGTACATCCGGTGTGAGTGTAATCTCTCCCGAGCCCTGCATCTCTCGCAGTCATTACAGCTTCAGTTCATCGTTAAGGTCAATTGCTTGTCAAGAACAAGAGCTTGGCCTTGCAGGTGTCGAGCCTCAGGAGTTATTCAAAATACACTCATTGAGTTCATCTCATACAAACCAATCAGCTGACTGAAAACCTGACCTTTCATTTCCATGTTCATTTTCAATTTAGGACCCGTAAAGCAATTTTCCAAACAGCCAAGTCAGCGTGAAGGTCTACACTGGAGGTACTTCTTATTTTTACAGTCATTACAGCCACAGAAGTGTGATATACTCCCCCGTACCATAACCGTCTGACTCACTGCAACTGCTTACAGCTTTCCGTTTTCAAAAAGGACATTACGCAGCACACCATCCGTGTGCCATATTCTTATTACTTATAGTATTACCAGTTGATGTTGGAGCCACTTGTAGACAGTTTAATTTTGGAACCACTACACACAGATGGCTCACCAAAAGCTCAGTTAATCCATAAGGAACAAAGCTGCAATATTGTTTAAACTAGACCCCATTCTTAGCACTGACTAGGCACAATAAAAAAAATAGATAGATAGATAGATAGATAGATAGATAGATAGATAGATAGATAGATAGATAGTGTGAATGTATGAGTATGGAATTAAATCTTAAAATTAAATGAGGAAAACCTCAAGGTTCGATTTTAGGGCCATTATTATTTATGTTTTATATACTCTACTGTAAATAACTTGCCTAATGTATTTAAATAGTCTTCTAACATTAACTTTGTATTATCATAAAAATTTGGTCAGTTTAGCCAATATTCTCAATAATTAATTAAATCATAAATCTTAGTCTTTTAAAATAAATAAACTTAAGGAAACATTTAATTTGATTTGGACTTCCCTCGGATAATAAAAAAGTTATTATTTAAATAGATAATGTGCTTTTGGGGAGAGTTATTTGAACACAATTTCCTTGGAGTAAATATATAGAATCCATGGAACATAGAATGCAAGAAACTTATAGAATCCAAGGAACATAGAACCTTGGGAATGTAGTGCCTTTGTTACTTTGGGTTTTGGAAACATAGAACACAGAAATGGAAATGTCTTCTATCACATGTAGAACTTAACGTAGAACCTAAGGCATATACACTATATTGACAAAAGTATCCCTCGCCTGCCTTCACATGCATGTGGACTATATGGTTTAATATGATGTTGGCTCCACCCCCCTTTGCAGCTATAACAGCTTCAACTCTTCTGTGAAGGCTTTCCACAAGGTTTAGGAGTGTGTTTGTGGGGATTTTTTGACCGCTCTTCTAGAAGCGCATTTGTGAGGTCAGACACTGCTGTTGGACGAGAAGACCTGGCTCGCAGTCTCCACTGTAATTAGTCCCAAAGGTGTTCTATTGGGTTGAGGTCAGGACTCTGTGCAGGCCAGTCAAGTTCTTCCACACCAACCTCACTCATCCATGTCTTTATAGACGTTGCTTTTTAGTCATGTTGGTACTGGTGTGGGTTTGTTTTTTAGGAGTTGGGCTCAGCCCCTTACTTTCAGTGAAAGGAACTCTTAATGCTTTAGCATACCAAGATATTTTGGACAAATTTATGCTTTCAACTTTGCGGGAACTGTTTGGGGACGTCCCCACACCAGTGCACAAAGAGCTGAAACTGTTATAGCTGTAAAGGTGGCTGGGCCAACATCATATTAAACCCTATGAATTAAGAATTGAATGTTACTCAAGTTCATATGCATGTGAAGGCAGACGAGCGAATACTTTTGGCACTATAGTGTATGTAGATACGCTGTCGGCATCCATTTTGTCAGTTTTCTCAATAAGAATCCATTTTAGCCAAACGAAGAGCAGAATATTTATTCAGAACCATCTACAAAAATAGATTTTACAAATTCAGGCTCACAACTTACACATGGTGACCTTTCAGCAGAACAGTAGTAGCCTGGAGGATGTGATCCACAAGACATGTGGATCTCCTGCTACTGTGTGTCAAGCTGCTTTTACAAAGGTTCTCTACACACTCCTGTGCTTCTGCTGGGACCAAGAAGAAGAAGAAGATGATGTAGGAGTATGAGGTTTCACCTGTTTAAGAGGATTATATCTACAGTACAAAACTGTTAATGCAATTAGAACGTCCTGGAATCCGTCAAATGGTGTTGTAAGGAGGATATTTTTTGTAAGGAGAAGGCTAATGAGACGTGTGTGACAGATTTGTATTAACATGCTAGAGGATTTAGAGGAAGTGTTCGTGTTTGTGTGTGTGTGTGTGTGTGTGTGTGAGATCTGGTAGAAAAGGAGTAGAATAAAAGACATGGTGTACGCCACGAATAGTGGATAGGGGTATACAATCTCAGAAAGAACGCAAGAACGTGGTGTGTGTGTGTGTGTGTGTGACTTCCTCCATCTGGCTGGCAGCTTGCAGAGGAGTGTTACAGTACTTGTCGGGAGGAGGGGAGGATGAAGCAGTCATTATACACAATGTGATAGTGTGTGTGTGTGTGTGTGTGTTCCAGTCTCTTATTCCCAAATTGCACCATTACTGAAAAAAGACAGTAATTAATATATATTTTTACATTTTTTATGTTTCCTTGATAGGCTCTAGACCCTCTTGGGAATGTCAGGCATCTGGTGTTTGTCGTATTCATAACCCCATGGTGTGTTTCAGACTTTAATTTAATTTAGTGACATTTTTCGGATAATACTATTGACATTCCCAGTGGCTTGTCGCACGTGTGACGTGTGAGAGATGTTTCTTTAAATCAGGCTCTTGCTGACAGCCATGATAGTTAAAATATATATCACATGCACACATAGAGGGGACGTTGGAGTCAAATTGGAACTTGTCGTCTCATGAGCTGGAGGATTCAGATCTAAAAGCGATCGACGTTTATAGAAGACTCCGAGCACAGTACGGTGATGAGACTGACAGGCCATGTCCACACGTAGGCATTTTTAAAAACTGAGATTTTTCTTCTTCGTTTTTAAAAATAATTCTGTCCACACGACTTACGTTTTAAAAATATCTTTGTCCACATGAAAACGCAAAACGCCCTGCTAAGTGCTGTTAGCCTAGACCAGTGGTTCTCAAACTTTTTCTGTCATTCCCCACTTAAGGGGGTGAGCGAATTTTCAAGCCCCACTTGTCAACAA
>JAQMYI010000003.1:24734371-24752024 GCA_030014275.1 Clariallabes melas | reverse complement strand
TATATATATATATATATATATAAAACTTTTTCTCATATAAACTACGAGTGCATACATGTGTGAAAGAACTTTTTTCATATAAACTATATAACTTTTTTCATATATACATGGAAAAAAGTTCTTTAAAAGGTTCTTTCACACATTTATGCACTCCTTTACATATACATAAACGTATCCGTATGATGAGAAAGTTCTTTAGAAGTTCTTTTACACATTTATGCACTCCTAATTCTAAACATGTGTGTGTGAACAAATTACTGGTTGCTCTACTTCAGCTTTTGTCCTGTATAATTTTTGGTACCAAGGATTTTTTTTGTATTAGCATTATTAAAACCAATTTTTATTATATAAAGCATAGTTACAATACGGCACCAGTTATGGAGTTTGGTCATGAATGATGAAATCTGAATTTATTTTTATTATTATTTGTAATTTTGTTTCATAACTTCTAGTCAAGTCAAGTCAAGTAGGCTTTTATTGTCATTTCAATCATACACAGTTCAGTACACAGTGAAAGGAAACAACTTTCCTCCAGGACCAATGTGTTTCATACAACATTAATAAATAAATAAAAAACTAGCTAAGACAAAAAAACTAATGTTAGCTAATATGCTAGGATTACAAAATTTACACCATAAATTAACAAAACTATCTACAGACTATACAGAAAGACAAAAAAAACAACATTAAGTGCGCTTAACACACAAACAAGACACACAAAACTGAATTTTGAACAAAAATTTGCATTTGATATTCAAAATGATTCAATCAGGTTTCCAGAACTTTCACTTTTTTCTTGTTCTTTGATTTGTTGTAAAAATATCAAAACTTACAGTTAAAAAAACACCCTTTACCATAAGGAATTAGAAAAAAAAATCTAAATGTTATTTTAGGTTTCTATTTGACCTCATTGAGACATTTGCATCACAGCATCTGAAATAGAATTTTGTGTTTTGTTAAAAAGCAATGTGAAATCTCCAAACAAATTTTATGCGTTGTAATGAAACATTGCAAATTAAATCTAAAAAATGCTTTCAAAATATGATTCAAAGAACTTTGCAGGCAAAAGCAGTTAAACACGTCTACACTCGCTTTAATAAATTTTAGTGATTCATTAATTAATCTGATTTGAAACATCATAATGTCCACTATTGGAACTCATTATTTTACTTTATTATTTACTTTATGGAGTTTCTTTCTTTCTTTTTTTTTTTGTGGAAATGTGAATATTACATGTTTGGGTGTAATATTACACAAGCATAGGTCAAACAACTGTCCAACAAATTCTTTTTGTAAAATATCATATATGTTGTGTTTGTTTTTCATAAGCCAAAAGCACTCTTTAATCTTAAGCAAAATTTCACACTTAAGGGTGTGTAATAGAATGTTTGAAATTCAGAAGTAAATTTCAAATACTCTAGCATTCACATTTCTGTTAGGTTCACTTTCAAAAGAAAACATAGGTACTTTAAGGCAAAAGCAGTCAAACACAGAACCCATCTTTACCTTATGCTTTCACATTCATTAAAAAAAATTGTAATGACATGATTCTTACTCCATACTCTCCCAATGTATCTTTTAGTCCCACAGCTGGTTCCAGCACACGCCGCTCTGCATGAATCCGTCTGGTCGGACCAACTGTCCCCTCACCTCCAGCGGAACAAGCAGGTCCGCTCCAGTACACTGTATTTTTCACACAAAAAAAGAGTGACACACATTTGACCAGATATTTAAGTGAGAATGCTAACACTTTTTTTCTTACCAGCTTCAGGACACCTTGATTCAGAAAGAAGAAGAACTCGCGAGACTCCAGGAAGAAAATAACAAACTCAAAGAGTTTCTAAACTCCTCATATGTAAAGTCTCTTGAAGAAAGGTCAAAGGTATGTTTAGTAAAGTTGTACATTTTTGTTTTTGTGTTCAGAAACTGGCAACTGGTCCTTAATTTGCCTGTTCTCTGTCTCCTCTAGAGGATTTTCCCTGTTCAGAGAAATGCAGATGTGCAGCACAGGAAAAGAACTCTTCAGGACGAGAGAGACTTCCTTAACGTGAGTCAGCTGCTGCAGGGCGGCGAGGGAAAGCGGACGTGCCGTAACCTCTCTCTGGAGTTCTGCTCTGCCGACGAGGTGGCTGCCACACCTCCGCTGGACTCCTGGGTTCTGGAAACACTGGGACTACAGGATGAGGACACGATCAACACAGAAAGCAGTTTCAGCAGCCCGACAACAGAGCATACAGCTTCCTTCACCTCTCCAGCACAAAGCACCGACAACTTCAGCCCTGCGCTGCGGGACAGCAGCATGTACAGCCCTTATTCGGACAGCCACTGCGAGTACAGCAGTGCCATTGAGTCGTCATGTGGCTTCAGCCACATCATGGACAAAAGCACAGATTATTTGACTATTGGTGCGTCACGGATGTACACCGTCACGTCTACTGGCTCGCTTCAAGGTATGGACGTTCCTACAAGACACTTCACCCCTCCCAAGGCAGCGTCAACTCCTCAGCGTTCGCACGTCCCGAGCTCAGAGCAGCACCATTACAGCCAAGGCTTCTCCAGTCCATCAGGGGACGAGGGGGCGAGGTTCTCGTCGCCGCACACGACACGCAGCAGAATGGACTTAGCGTTCAGTATGTCGCTGAGTCCACAGAGCAGCGTCAAGACCCACACGTTCCCACAAGGACAGGCTTTCACACGCAGAGACTCGCAAGGTGGATGGAATTTCACCTGGGTGCCTAAACAGTGTTCTTAAAATAAATATTTAAATGGAATATTACTAATGTATTTAAACAAACAGTTCAGGGACACCATGAATAAATTAAAATGAGTCAAAAGGAAGCTATCTATGAAACCATTCTTAATACGAATCAACTACATGTGATATATTTGAAGAAATATTGGTGTTACGTGGCATAATTTGACTGATTAACAAATGATTAATATGATTAGATGATTACATAATAATCAATAAATAATAATTCAAGTAGCTTGTGTTGGGCAATTTCTCAACTTTTTACACTAGCATGTATATTTTGACAAACTTTTTGAAAAGAGGGAAAGTCTATAACTCTAAAAGTCTAAATTCCTCCTCTCACCCTTGAACCCATATCTACAGTAGTCTTTTATCTGGCAATAAAGAAACTCCACAAAGTACTCAGATCAACCTCTATTCTTATTTCGATACTCCTGTCTGAATGTGAACCCTAACCTGTCATTTCTCCTTCACACCTGTTTCAGTCTATCAGTCTTCCCTCCTTTCCCTCGTTCTTTCCCTCCCACTCTCTTTCTCCCCTCAGCTTCTCTACTGTTTCTCCCGCCTCTAAAAGACAAAAGAAGGCGGGAGGAGGTTCCAGGTCTCGGGAGAGTCTCCCTCCCTGAGCTACCCTGTGGGTCTGAGATGGGCCGCATCCCTCCTGGGGGAGATCTAAAACGGGATGCTTCCAACCCTCTATCCCTCCCTCGCTCAGCCTGGTGCGACCCACTCCACCCTCGGGGGAACTAGGAATGGCAGGGAAAGTTGGGGCACCGAGGCTAGCTGCGGTGGAACCGGGTGAGTGGTCTGTGATTAATGACATGGTTAATCCCCCTGCAGATGCCCACCAGATTGGAAGGAGAAGTAGAGAGCAGGTTGGGGCAATGCATCAGGGGTAAGAGAAGTCAGAGAGAGGGTGAGACGGCTCAGGACTCGAACCCAGTAGGTTTCCAAAGGGGTCATGAAGGGGTCATTAGATAACTGATGAATCTGATACTTCATTACCCTCACTATACTCTCATATTGCAGCTCATTATATAATTATATGTTCTGTCTCTGGCTGCAAATGAGAGTCTGGCTTTGTTAGTTGTAAAGGTATAAATATAACAAGACCCTTTACACGGTTCTGGAGTCAGCGACAACTAATGTAGCTAGGAGGCAAAAATCTGATCTCTATCAATAGCTTGTAAACTAGGGTCAAGCAGTGTATTGTCTCATGAGGTCTTATCAATGACATAATACCAGTGATGTGGGGCAAACCATTCTAAATACAATGAAACTGCAGACAGACAGCTGCATTCAGGATTTAGTTTCTTCTGAACAACAAAAATGGTACACAGAAAAGCTGCAACCCTTTCATTCATTCAAACAAAAGAAAGCAAAACAAACAAACACAAACATACACTAAACTTGCGATTCTGTCTTCTTATGCTTTGAAAAGCATAATCAGCTTTTAGCTACTCTTCTGTTACACATGTATTTCGAAAAAAAAAAAAAGTAGGGGAGAATTAATATTCTGTGATCTGTGACTATTTTTCACAAACGGCTTCTTGATCACTGCTGCTGATGTGTTACTGAAAAATATCAGAGCAAATCTAATTCCCTCTGCGTAATTGCCTGCAAAGAATCTGAGGTCAGTTCCATAAAACAATCCTTAATTCGATATGATTAAAGCAGCTATTCCTGATTTGTGCTCTGCAGATTATGCTTTTCTTGTTTGAACAGGTTTAAAAGAATGCCAGACTTTTACATGAAAATCATGAGAGTAAGCTGCATTTACATTAAAACTTTGTTTATTTCCAAAGTATATTATTTGAAGAGTTAATTTGTTTTGTAGTTAAAAAGTGATTGTGTGCCCAAAAGATAATAATTCGTTCCCACAAGACAATAACTCATTTTCATAAGACAATATTTAGTTCTCAAAAGGTAAACAACTTGTTTCTACAAGATAAATAACTTGTTTTCACAGGATAATAAACTTGTTTCTACAAGATAAATAACTTGTTTTCACAGGATAATAAACTTGTTTCTACAAGATAAACAGCTTGCTTTCACAAGATAAATAACTTGTTCCCTCAAGATAAAAACTTGTTTTGACAAGATAAATAAATTGTTTTCACAACAAAAATAGCTTATTCCAATGAAATAAATAACTTTTTTTGCATAAGAAAAAAAAATCTTGTTCCTACAAGAATATGACTTGTTTTCAAAGCACAAATAACTTATTCCCACAAGATAAATTCTGTAACTTGTTCAACAAAGACAATAACTCATCACCACAAGACAGTAACTTGTTTGTGCCAAAACCCATAACTTGTTTCCACAACAATCTTGTTCTTCCTACAAGATAAACAACTTGTTCCCACAACACAAATAATGAAACACTTCTCACAAGATAAATAACTTGTTCTCACATGACAATATCTCATTCCCACTCGAAAACAATTTATTCTCACAACACAAATAACATGATCCAAGAAGGTAAATAATTCTATCCCACAAGTTAATAACTTGATAAAAAATGACACTTTTAGGGGTGTTGTAGTGTTCCCTAACCAGAGATACACACTTACATTAATATCATCATCTGTTCTACCTAACGAGAAATTCACATAGCTCATGCATATGGATGGAGACATACTCCACTCATCAAAAAGGTGTATGTTGTCGTTGGGAGAAAATAGAGAAACAAGAGAAAGAGTTAGGGATTTCAAGATGCTTCAAGTGTGTAGTTAATTTTTCAAAAAGATGTCATAGTTAGGTCTAATCTAATCTAATATTCATTTATGCAAGTGAAATAGGCAAAAAGTGTAACATTAACAGTGTAACCCCCAGTATACACACAGACACAATTTCTGCGACACGTTCACATATTAAGTTGCATATATGCACACACACGTGCACACAAACCTTTAAAAGCTGTTAAGAGATAGATAAGCTAGAATGGACACAAATCATCTACAGGCTTCATGTCATCAACAGTTCTATAAAAGATGAAAATAGGAAACTAAGCTAATGGAAATGAGACTTTGATAAATCAAAGAACATCTGTACTCCCACCCTTCTGTGTGTCCCTGAACCCCCCCCTCCCCCCCACCACATACAGACATTGTTAATGGTGGTTTTGTGGTTAAATAAAAAATCCTGAAGGATGAACAATGGGCAACCCTCATGTTTTAATTAATCTGTTCTGTTTTAATTAGGTCAGACTATAATTTTTTGAATGTAATTTTTTTTCTTCAAATTACTCAACCTATTGTAACTTATTATCATTATTATTATATTATTTTTTGTACTCTCATCTGTCATGCAGTACACCATTCTTAAATCTTAAACTGTGTCATTTTCATTTGAGCAATGAAGCAGGACTAAACTCTGGATGAGAAGCCAATCCATCTCTAGGCAAGATGCATACATTCGTGTGTGATTTGCACACTCATTCACACTGAAGTGCATGAAAACCAGAGAAAAGCCACTTGAGTAACTTGAGATCGGGATTGACCCTGAGACCCCAAGTGGCACCGAACAAGGAAAAGTCATGAAAGGAGGGTCCTGGAATTTGATCGAGTGTGAAGTATTTTTTTTTTTTCCCCCATAGCGGTCAAATGACCGCTGCTCGGCACTTAGTGTTAATGTGACCACAGTCAAAAATTGTTCAATAAAGGTAAGGCACCAAGCTTAATGTTAGCCTGCTTTATCCATTCCACCCCCAGCGTTGATGTGTGTTTGGGGTCAATGCCCTGTTAGAAACCTTAACTTTGCCATACAGAAGAATTCCTTAGGTAGCTCTTCTTCTTTATTATTTTTCAAGTAAGGCAGCAAAATAACCCCAAAGCATTATGCCACCAGCACCATGCTTATATGTTGAATATCTCTCCTTTACTCCCTCAAACATACCACTAGTTAAAACCATCCTCTAGAAAGCTTTTTGTCCGTGTGGTCAGATTTTAGTTGAGCTTGAAGGTAGTGATTTTGGAGCAGGGGCTCCTTTCTTGAACAGTTGCCTTTCAAGTAAAACTCACTTGACTGTAGACAGTGATAGTGGTTCTCCCAGGAGGTTCCATTTAATGGCAAGCCTATGCCTTGGTGGTTGCTGGGTTGTTCCTGACCAACCTCTCAGCTCAGGGTCTTCTTCCAAAGTGGCTACACCCTCCCAATAGCTTGTACTTATGTACATACAATTATTTAAAATGATCTTGGTTGTTTAGAAAAGGCTCTTTAGTCTTTCCCATTGTCCTGTTTGTTGGTCAATCTAACAAGTGTTAAATAAACCCTTCTTTATGTTGGCACAGAGAAGCTACCAGCTGAAGTCAATCATCATCACTAACAGAAAGTTGGAAGCCTTGTACACCAATTTGTTTTTTAAATTAAAGATGTAGGTTGTACAATCATTCTCCCCCAGAAAAAAATGACCTGTTCAAAGAAATCATTGCAAAGCCCAATATTGTCATGGCATGCATGCTCATAATGAGTGCATGTAAACTCCTGACCTCAGTAGTAGGTCTCCTCTATATGCTTACTGAAACTATAGACCAAAAGTGGATTTTACGGTCAGACGCTGTAATCCAAGAACATGATGTGCAGCCTCCAAAAACTTGTATATCAACTTTTGCCAGCAGTCTGTAAACACAATCCCTACAGCACACCCTATAGATTTTGTAAGTCTTGAAATGCAAGCTTGAACAGTGTTCCAATAAGAATTAGATTTATATATACTTATCAGGAGTACTGCACAATACAATTGCTGTACTGCTATAGATGATTTCATATGATTTCATTTTCATTTCAAACTTTTTTTTGTGATATTGAAAGTGGTTGGAGAGAGAGAGAGAGAGAGAGAGAGAGAGAATTAAGGTTAAAATTTGACCAGGAAGAGTGTGCCTCTAATTAAGAGTGCCCTCTCACTGTCTTCCATAATTGGTCTGCAGTAATATGTCATGTATAAGCCAGTGAGAGCAGAAACACGAGCCCAAGATGGTTTAATGGTTAATTTAGATCTATTCACCAAGCCTAGTCTAATCACACACACAAATAAATGTACAACACAAACACAAGCCGGCACCGAATACACTGAAACGCAGTGGTACTGCTGGTGTAAGAATCATTTTCTTAAGCACATGCATCATTTGGACTGGATATTTTTTGTACAAATTGGTTCGGTTCAGTTTAAATAACATGCTTTAATGATATTTGACATAACGAATCAGGCATGATTACCTGTTTAAAAGCATAATTGGTAGTCTTTAATGAGAAAAATGCATTAATTCATCTTGTTTAGTAAGTTATTGGAAAAAAATTAGGGAATTTTATTGTACTGCCTTGGCGTCAAAAGCCGTTGCCACTCAGGCACATGTTCCATATTTCTTCCACCCAATATGTTTACTGTGGCTTTAAAACACAGCTGTCTGAACCAGTAACCATTCTGCAAAAAAAATATACACATTACACATAAACCAAAAACAAACAAAAAAACACATGGGCAATACTTACAGTAGTACCCCCCTGTGATTGATCGCTTGTTGATCCAACTTTAGCAGCAATAACTTGAAGTAATAGTTTCCTGTATGAATTTGTCATTCATTGTTTTAGCCCATTCTTCTTAACAGCATTGCTTCGATTTAGTGAGGTTTCGGGCATTTGCTTATGCACAGCTCTCTTAAGGTCCCGCCATAACATTTAGACCATTCCAAAACCTTGATTCTTTTGGTTTCCAGCCATTCTGATGCTGTGCTTCAGATGGCCTCTTTTATAGTCGACTTAATGACTGCAAGGTGCCGAGGTCATGTGGCTGCAAAACAAGCCCAAATAATCACTTCTCCACCACCATGCTTGACAGTGGGTATGAGGTGTTTCTGCTAAAATATGGTGTTTGGTTTTCGCCAAACATGGCACTGGGAATTAAGTTCAACAACCCCACTTTGGTCTCATCTGTCTATATGGCATTTTTCTAGAATTCTTCTTCAGCTTGTTTGATTTGTTTGTTTAGATGCAATTGTTGAGCCTCAATCAGGCCTCCATGTTCCCTTTAGACAGAAGAAGCTCTCTGCTTCATGTTTTTTCTTTTTTGCTTCATTTTCGTTAAATAAGTAATGGCACAGTGAAAAAAATTGTTGTTCTTCTGAGAAACGTTGTATTTGCCTAATATTAAGACTTGCTACTATCATATGCTTTTTGGTAACTTTATACACAAATACAAAAAAGAGGGTTACTAACATCTTCAAAAGACTGTAAGAACAATAAATAGACTTTTATAGAATAAAAAAAAAATCTAGATTAATACAGCCCACCAGAATTCAGCTTAATTGGAAAGAAACTGCTATTTGGGCTATTTGGGCTTAACTCTGGCCCTTTTCCATGACCACACCCCAACCCATGTCCAGAAGGACAACCCATTTCTTAGCTCCTTATCTGATGGATGTGTGGTGGCTAGAACGTTTACAAATCACAACAGGATTTTGATAATTAATGAGGAACTGAGTACTTAGACCACCAAATTTCAAACAATCACACATCAAAACTGGCAACAACAACAACAAATAAAATCCTAGACCTGCTTGGAAAAATCTTTTGCCTGAGGTCCATTAGGTGCTTCTTCAAAGTGTCGCTGTAAGGGAGTGGATCTTCTTCTCAGACACTGAGTAGCCTCATATTTTTCCTCACTTGTTTTCACACTCATTCATTCTGACTCTATTTCTGTGTAGTTCTGTGCTTCCTCTACTGGAAAGAATTTCAGTATACCTTTAAGACTGCTACTTCTTCATAAATCTTTTATCAATAAAATGTGTTTTATTTCTCCTTGATGCTGTTGTTAGTATTCTGTAACAGTCTAGTAACGGTCTACAATCATCCATCCATCAATTAATTCATTAAAGCCATCATTGTAAATGACATAAAAGGTATTTTGTTGAGGACCCCAACTTTCACACCTACTCATATGCTGTGGATTCACCAATCAGTCAATGATGGACCATCATGCACCAGAGTACTTTGGACCAGAGTACATGGAGGAAGCCCACCAGGCATGTATAGAACATGCAGACTACATGCAGATATGATTCGAAACCTCAACTGTAAGAAAACGCATATACCAATAACTCACTGTGCCATCCCTAAATTGTGGACAAATACAAAAGCTGCTCTGGAATGCGATTAGATTATTGTCCACTTTACCTTCACGGCTGAGGGTAACATGAGAGTCTCTGCTATTTGTTCCTCTGGCTTCACTTATACCACTTCAGAACTAATCCCAGTAAAAATATTCAGTTTAGCTTTTCTAATTAATATCTATTGGTATAACGTTGCTTTTACTCAACGTTGAGATTTCATTAAATTCTCTCCAATGGATGATTTAAGACGCGCCCACAGTTTGACGCATGTGCAATACTTTCAAAACTTTTTGTTTTGTAATATGGGCCATAACTTCTCATAATTTCAATTCTACTCAACATTTTGATTTCATTTATGTCACAGGTTTAACTTCAGACAAATGCCTAAGGACTGCCAAAGTTTCATTAAATTCTGTCCAGCCACTTTTGTGTGATGCTGTGAGAACATCTGCCTGGCAAGACACCAAACAGACTGATTTTGTGTCCTCATTTAAGATATCATTGAAAGTTCTGACCAACTTACAGTAGAAGTAGAATAAAGCTGATGGATACAGTGACCCAAGACAGGGCTCAGCTGCAGCTTAGGTTTAAGCTCACAACATTCTGATGCATAGCCCAAAGCCTTAATAAACAATTACCACTTAAAAAAAGTGGAAGAAGAACTTAGTATGCTGTATTTACTATTCCATTTAATACTAGTCGTATTGAATCGATGAAACGCATCCAGCACAACACCAGCACACCACCTAGTGGTCTTTATTTGTCAAGTCTAATCAGTCAGTTCCATTAGATTAAATAATTTATACACCGGACATAATCCATGATCTCAACTGAATCGATGAAGCCTGGAACCCGGACCCGTTTCTGTCAACCTGCACGAGACGGAGTAGACATCAGGAAGACGAAGAAAGTGTAAAGAGACGTTCAACGAAGTAAAACTACATCAAGGCAGGAGACGGAAGAGAAAGATAAAAGGCAGAGAACAGAAGATTAGAGATTGTGAATTAAGATAGAGCAATCAAACATGTAAGTGTGTGGGTGTTGTTCTTTTCCGTGGATCATATTGCTGCTGTCGCGTGGCAAATGTGTTTGGAATGTGGCATTATCACATTACACAACCTTTCTCTCTGCAGGGGAGCTCTCTCTCTCTCTCACTCTATCTCTCTCTCTCACTCTCAGTCTCACACACACATACACACACACATAGACATCAGGCCATAGCTGTGTCCCTTTTGTTCCTGCAATTCTACGCTATTCAGCTGTCAATCAACTCCACATTTCTTAACTGCCACAACACCGAACAAAGCGCTCGAAGTGATAAAAGCTTTCTGCAGATTTTTTTTTTTTTGCTCACACCCTTTTTAAGAAATAACGTTTCTGCGCTTTCCTCTAAATCCTCATATATTGTAAGAAATATGAGTAACCTATTAACACTCACCTCAAAGTGAAGTGAGATTTCAATCAACTGCACAGAATGTAGCAATAAAATAATAACGTAGATAATAAAAAACAAATACAATAAAACATTTCTAGCTTTGCACTTCACAAATCATTGCACTTGCTTGTAATATGGCAGTCCATCACTTGGTCAATTGAGTTTTTATTTGAAACTGTTTATCTTCTTGGCAGAGAGACTTCTGTGTCTTCCTCCAAATCTCCCTGCTTGTATCTCTAACTCGAGATTTCTTCATGCTGTCTCTTAGTATCAAGATGCCTGGAATCTCATCAGATGAACCTTGGAAGGTGTAATCATTTCCTAAAATGAATTATTGTCGCTTTGCTGCCTCCCAGCTCCAGAGTCCCAGGTTTGAGCCTGAGCTTGGGTTACTGACAGCGTGGAGAACGTTTCACATGTCTCTGAGTCTGTCTGCATTTCCATAGGGTTCTCCAGTGGATTTTTAAATCTCCAAAAACATGCTACTACTCTAAATTGGCCCTAAGTGTGAATGAATGTACTGTATGAACGTGCACATAGTCCAGTGTGCCAGGATCCCATGCAGGATATTTTCCTGCCTCACACTCAGTATTTCTGTGACTGCCTCCAGATCTGGCATGGATGAGGAGAATACTAGCAGGGAGGTTTTTATCGTCCCTCATATAATCTTTGAGTGGTGTCACTAACTGGTATAAATGGTATAACTAACAATTATGCACCATTTTATTCTTTTTTTATTACTTTCACCTGCTACCTGAGCATAAAGCCAAGCGTGAGGCTTGTGTAGATAAGGATACTGAAAACCTGCAGGTTAGAGGCTATAGAGACTTGTCTCTCTTTTATATACTATATATATAGTATATAAAAGTAAAAAGACAAAAAGAAATCATATTTGTATTTGTGTATTTGATTCAGATAATCAAATAAATTCACAAAATGCAGTTTTAAATTTATTTCATTTGTTAAAGGAAAAAAAATCTGTCCAACCTCTGCCCCACTTGCTAAATCGTGAATGTAATTAACCAAATTTTTTTGAAAGCTGAGTTAAATTTCACTTGCCACACCCATAACTGATTACTGCCAGACCTGTTGAATCAAGAAATCACTTAAATAGAACCTGTCTGATGAAGTGAAGCACGCTAAAACATCTCAAAGGGCAACACATCATGCCGTGATCTAAAGAAATTCAAGAACAGATGTAAACAAAGTAATTGACATGTATTAGTCTGGAAAGGGTTACAAAGCCATTTCTAAGGACTAGGTGAGTGCCATTATTCACAAATGAAGAAAACCTAGAGCAGTGGTGAACTTTCCCAGAAGTGTCCGGCCTAAAATTACTCTAAAGCACAACGACACCTCATCCACAAGCTCATAAAAGAACCCAGCACAACATCTAAAGAACTGCAGGCCTCACTCGCCTCAGTTAGGGCTCATGATTCAACAATAAGAAAGAGACTGGACAAAAACGGGCATCCCCATCATGGGAATGGAGTTCCAAGGCCAAAGCCACTGCTGACCAAAGAGAACACAAAGGCCCGTCTCACATTCGCCAAAACACATCTTGATTTTCCCCAAGACTTTTGGGCAAGTATTCTTGAGACAAAAGTTAAACTTTTTTGAAGGTGTGCATTACCACACAAAGGCAGATGCAGCACAAATCCTTAAAAAAGTTCATGCTGGTCATGATAGAAAGGCACTAGAATAGACAGTGCACCACAGCCTGCAGTGTATGGGCCTTAGCATTATCAGGCAAAGAGTTCAAGGTTGTTGATCTGGCCTCCAAATACCCAATACTTACCCCAATACTTAATACAAAATACCCCCAAATACTCCAAAAACAACATAATCTGTTGAATTAACAAGTCAGTTAGGGGTCTTTTTTGCAATTCCTAAACTGTGATTAGAATTCTTGCCGCTTCTTGTTCACTTTTTGGAACTCCTTTTCCTTTTTGGAACTTTCCTGATGCAAACAGCCAGAGGGTGCCCTCTTGTGGTCTTCAAAAAAAGAAAGACTAGCTTTTTCTGTGGGTGCGCGTGTGTGCGCGTGTGTGCGCGTGCATGTGTGTGTGTGTGTGTGTGTGTGTGCGCGCGTGCATGTGTGTGTGTGACTCATTGTCTCTCAGATTGTTACAGGCTGATACGTACTGTGCTGCCAGAGAATTGCTCTCCTTCTGTTCTGCTCTCCTAACAGCCTGTGTGTGAATGGAGAATTGAGTCTGAACGCTCTGGAATTCTTAAAAGTAGATTTCCAGTAAATGCCTGCATTTCTGAACCTCAGTGAAAAAGTGAAAAAGCTTGCTCTGAGTGTTGTTGTTGCACCGTGTGAACAATCCGTCCTCTGCATGGAGCCGTGATTTCTTACAATGGCTCGACTTGATGGATGACGTTTTTACATATTTCTGCTGTTCTCTCTCAGCGTGCATCTGTGCTTGGATCTCTGTGCATTTGTGCAGTGTTAATGTGGTTTAGTTTTGTATGCGGTTTGTATTGCAGGACTTTGTGATGATATGAGTACGCCTCACTAGTCTTTAAATTGAGTCATTTTTGAACTGGAGTATTTATGCTAATTGGGCTTATTCAGCTCTCCAGCTTTTATGTTTTGTGTTTCTGGGCACTTGGATCCAGCTTTCGTAAAATTCAGTGTATAGAATTTTAGCAACGTGTTTGTCCTTTTGGTTGATGTTTTGGTTGCTGGGCACAGTGTTGTTGTTGGTCTTTCGCCACAGCGGACCCCTCGATTATGCCAGATGCCCTTCCTATTTACATAACCCTCCCTATTTTATCCTTTAGCTTGGGACTGTAACTGCATTCTTTGGCTGGGGCTTGAGCATTGTATGGTAATTAGACCCGGGCCTTCCACATGGCAGGCAAGAAACCTACCTCTGAGCCACCAATGTCCAATTTTCTGAGTATAGTGCACCTCGAAAAATCATATCATTAAAAGATTTTTTTTTCTGGAATTTAATTTTAAAAGCGAAAGTCTCATATATTCTAGTTTCATATAAAGTGAAATATTTCAAGCCTTTGTTTTAGTTTTGATAATTACAACATATAGTTCATGAAAATCAAAAGTACAGTATCTCAAAATATTAGAATATTTTATAAGATCAATAAAAAACTACAGTACAGAAAATCTGTAAAAATTATATTCGGTTATGCACTCAGTACTTGGTCAGGACTCCTTTAGCATGAATTACTGCATCAGTGGAGCATATCATGGAAGCGATCAGCCTGTGGCACTGCTGAGGCATTGCCAATAATGGTCTAATTAAAGACCAGGTTGCTTTGATAGCAGCCTTCAGCTCGTCTGTGTTGGGTATTTCTCATCTTCCATTTGTCAATAGCCATAGATTCTCTACGGTGTTTGGGTCAGGCATGTTGGCTGGCCCAAACACTTTTGTTCCAGCAGTTTTGGAAATCATCATCTCCATAAAACTTGTCAGAAGATGGAATCATAAAGTACTCTAAAATCTCCTGGTAGGCACCCCAAATTATCACTGGCTGTGGACTGGACTTCAAGCAACTTGGATTTTGTGCCTCTACATTGTGCAAACAACGAGGAATGCAGTGGTGAAGTCATGTCAAGGAGATAAGTATCCTGCTAAACAGGATATACATTTGGGGAATATATAGTAGTGCAATGACAACATTATAAATTATGGATGGTGCAAAGATGCACAGTAGATAAAGCAGTGCGATATAAAGTGAAAGTAGTGTAGTGGTTATTATGCCATGATGTGCTGTTCAGTACGGTAAAAGTCACAGGGAAAAAAATATTTTTCTGTCTGTTTGTGTGAGTCACAAGGGACCTGCAACGCCTGCATGGTGGGAGAAGGTGAACAGCTCATGGTTAGGGTGACAGGTATCTTTGATAATGCATCTCACACTTTGCAGACTGTTTATTGTAAACATCCTCCATGGTTGGTAGCTGGACGCCAATGATTCGATGGACTGTATTTGCCACTTTGCAGTCTGAATAATCCTAATGATCCTATTCCAACAAAGTTTTTGTGTAGCACCTCATGTTTACCTAGAAAAAAATATACAAAATTGTCCAGCTTGTGTCTTTATTTTCTGTCAGCTATGAGATCACTGCATGTTGCGCTGCTAGCAGGAGAATTATATAACTTTGCACTGTGGTTTGTTGCAGATCGCTCTTAAATGGAGGATAATTTGTTATCCGTATACATTGCACTGCATCTGGCATAAGCAGTGTCTGCTTATGCCAGATGCTATTCACTGTATATGGATAACAAATTATCCTCCATTTAAGAGCGATCTGCAACAAACCACAGAAACACTGTCTCATTCTGCTGTCCTGTTTGTCCTTTTTTTGCCAGTTTTTATTTAAATATGCGATTATATCAGATACACTTTATGGACAAAAGTATTTGGCAAACCTGCAATCACATTGTATCCAAATACATATACTTCAATATGGATTCGGTCCCCCTTTCACAGCTGTAACAGCTTCACTCGTCTTGGAAGGCTGTCCATAAGATTTTGGAGTGTTTCTGTGGGAATTCGTGCCCATTCATTCTGTAGAGCATTTATGAGGTCAGGCACTGATGCTGGATGAGAAAACGTGGCTCAGAATCTCTGTTCCAGTTCATCCTAAAAGTGCTTGATGAAGTCAAGGCTCTGTGTTAAGGCCAGTCAAGTTCTTCCATACCGAACATCAAACCATGTCTTTATAGTCCTTGCTTTGTTCCTTTGCAGTCATGTTGGAATGGAAAAAGGTTTTCCCCAAACTGTTGGAAGCAAAGCATTATAGCTATCCATGTCTTGGTATGCTGAAGCGTTAAGATTTTGCTTCACTGGGGAAAAGGAGCCTAATTCAAACACTGGTATTCAATAATTAATAGGTTTGGCCATATAGTGTTACACTGCTGAAGCCTATAAAACATGCTTATATTTTCTTTATGTTCTTTTTCACATACGTATATCAGGCCACAGGAGTGTAAATATAATCTGTTTTGCTCTGCTGTGAATCAAATCAGACTTTACTCATGATACTGTGTTTCATTAGAAAAAGCTAATCATTCTCTAGTTAAAGATGTGGCAGAAACCTTTCCCAGATTACCCTTCCCACAGATGTCTCACTAATAACAACAGTCAAATATATTCTCACTTTTGTAAGTTGAAGCGTTATGGGACCCAGAGTTTGCATTTCAGGGAAATAACTTGCACTTGAGGTATAATGAACTAGCTGCAATCCAGAGATTAGGCACAGAAAAGGCAAATGGGTGGAAAAACTGATTTTAGGAGAGGTCGGTAAGACTTTGCAACAATAACAGAAAACTATGTGCTTATATAGGGATGAACTATCTATCTAATGATGGCATCAATCATTTCTTTTTTGCTCTTGTAGTTTTAGGTAGACATTTCCATAGTTTCTGGCAGTTTTTGGCATCCCGTGCCTTTGCCCACAGCCGGTATGACATTAAGAGGGTGTACAGATGGACACAAAATGGCACAGAAGGCAAAGAGCAGCATAGAAATCCAAACACTGTTAGACACCTCTTTGAAATCTACATAAGCTCAGGATACACTCACTCCATGTGTGCTAAATATAATGCGTGAGATGACAGAATCTTTTGGTGGTTTTCAAGTCTTGAAACCGAGGTAAAGAACTGGATTGAGGTCTGGTCCATTCTACCATATACAGGGTTTTAAAGCACTCAATTGCAGCTTAGTCGGTAGACTTAGAGTTAATGATCGGTTGAAATGTAAACCTCTTTCCTGGGCTATTTGTAGATTAGAACTGGTTGTTAATATAGAATTGCCTCAAACTGACCAGTTTCTCATTCTCTACTGGTTAAAAAGAAAACCAAAACAAAAATTTTTACTTTTTTGGACTAAAGAAACAACTTTTTTTCCCCTATCTCGAAATAAAGAGATCAGTGAATAATGAGCTCTATGGATCTTTTTATGCTTTACAGATGTGTTATACAGTATATGGTACTGTATATATGTCACTCTTTCATGCACCTACTAATCATCTGTGCCGCTTTATCCTCCTGTATACAGGGTTGCGAGAGGCCTTGAGCCTATACCAAGAGACTTGGTACGTCTTGGAAAGCTTGTTCTAAAGTCTCTAAAGCAGAGAAGAAGAAAATCTCTCCGACCTCTCCAGAATGGATTTCTATATTCAGCCCTTGTAATAGCAGGTATACAAAGCTTAATGTCTTTGTTAGTAACACTGCTTCTCTGCATTTAGCGGTTGATTAGGCCATTTGTTTCAGTCTCTATGTGTACATTTATTATTACTTTAATCCCTTACAATTAGGGCCGGGACTCGATTAAAAAAATTAATCTAATTAATTAGAGGCTTTGTAATTAATTAATCGAAATTAATCG
>JAQMYI010000003.1:24685298-24701274 GCA_030014275.1 Clariallabes melas | reverse complement strand
CAGGCTCTTTTCTGTTCTGGCACCTAGGTGGTGGAACGAACTTCCTCTAGATGTCCGTACAGCAGAGACTTTGACTAACTTTAAACGACGACTCAAGACGCATCTGTTTCTCCAGTACTTGGAATTAACAACAAAAAAACTAAATGAGCAGAATAGATTATCGAAACCGCATGTGCTGGTATTTAATAAAGCAGCACATCAATGCACATTTGCCCCAAGCATGCATCATGACCAAATCCATCCCAACCAGAATCAATTTTCCTGTTAATGACCCAGAGATTCTAGAGGATCTGTCTGCATTAAGTCTTAGTCCTGTGTTTTATTACTATCTACATTATTTAACAGCCTTTACCTGTTTCTTTCCCCCCATTTTGTTTTCAGAAATTGCATTCCGCGTAACGTCATCTGTTGCCATGGCGAATAACGTCTTGCGATATTCTGCTGGGGAACATTTTCACACCTGCGAGACATTTGCATTTCTCACCTCGCTGATACACTGCTGAGAAAGCGTCTCTCGTATTTAGAGCCTTTCGAGCCTGTTCGCATTTAGGTGTTGATTCTTTTACTAACACGAAGTTATAACCAACAGAGAGGATAAATAACCAAAAAACATTTAACATCACAATAAAGCAGTTACAACTTTGCCTCGTTTAAGTTGGCTTCCTCTATGGCATGATGCCATGTGTGCCAACATGACGACAACCTTTAGGTTCTGCTGCAGCAACTTGGCACTCTGGACCTGTTAGACATTAGTCAGACCATCCACATCAGACAATCCAAAGTAATCTTTCATTTTAAACTGACATGAGATCGACAGTTGATTATTATGATGTTCAGAAAAATGCATTTTGGATTCCAAATAAAAGGAATTTCTTTGCATGAAACTAAGGAAAAGATTGATGGACGTAAATCTTCCTCGGTATGTTGGACATGTCTCATGAGGACTGATTTCTGAACAGTGCAGGTATTTTGTAGCTTCCTGTAAATAAAAACTGTAGACAAAAACAAGTTGTGAAGCCAACCACCATTTGAAATAAAATCAAATGGAATACAGAAGTGCCTAAAGGCTACATATATTAATCATTACAGTATTAATCATTGATAACGTCTCAGCAGGAAGGCGCACTCATTTGTGCGTGGATACATTTCACCATTCCATCTCTTAACCATGCGAGGAAATGCAAAGCTGTCAAAGGGGAACTTGAACAAATTTCAAGAAAGCATTTTGAAAGTTTTACTCTAAAGAATATTTTCCCACCATCCCCCTCCCCTCAGGTCTGTGGAACAGAGAGGGTTTACCATGTAATGACATTTTAAACTGGTAAGTCAGACCTTTAAATGATGTTAACATTGACGAGGTCATGATGAGATGTCAAGCTGTCAAATTCCATCCTTACCAGCAGGAGGACAAAAACAAACTGGCTGACACGGATAGTGTACATTTTGATTGCTCTAGATGGCTCAGTAAGCATCAATATCAGACCCAAATAGCATGAACAATTTAGAATTGATTCTATTGTCTCTTTATATTGAGGGGTTTAAAGGCTCTATTTAATGTGGCTTGAAAGAGAAAGGAACATAAATGGCTTTGTAAAACTAATTATAGAGATCAGCCATAATATTAAAACCACTGAGAGATCAATTGAATAACATTGATTATCTCATTACAATGGCCCCTATCATGGGTTGGGATATTATTAAGCAGCAAATGAACAGTCTGGCGATGTGTTAGAAACAGGAAAAATGGGCAAGTGTAAGGATCTGAGCGACTTTGCGAAAGGCCGACGTGTAAAGGTGAGGTCAGGGGTAGCTCAGTGGTTAAGCACTGGAACAACTGACCAGCAGGTCCTATGTTCAAACCCCACCAACACGAAGTTGCTACTGTTTAGGCCCTTAACACTCAGCAGCTCAGATGTATAATGAGATAAAAATGTAAGTTGTCGGCCAAATGCTGTAAATGATGGCTAGATGACTGGGCCAGGGCAACTCCAAAATGGCAGGTCTTGTAGGGTGTTCCTGATATGCAGTGGTAAGAGCCGACCATTCATGGTCAAATGGAGGACAACCAGTGAACCAGCGATATAAGTCATGTGCACCCAAACCTCATTGATTTACATCACATGGAAGGCTGGGTACATGTGCATTGCTTTCCTGGAGACACCAGAATACACTATGGGAAGAAATCAAGTGTGTATTGCCCTGGGAAATGTTCTGGTTTTAAACCTTAAGCATTCATGCAGATATTCCTTACACATAGTGCCTACCTAAACATTATTGCAGACCAATTGCACGGACTCTTTCAGCAGGATTATCTGACTCACTGCAAACATGGTTGGTTATGAGGACCATGACAGAGAGATCAGGGTGTTGACTTGGCCTGCAAATTCCTCAGATCTTAATCCAATCAAGCACCTATCGGATTTGCTGGACAAACAAGTCCTAAGTATCCACGGAGGCCCTATCGCACAACTTACAGTTCTTCAAGGATCTGCTGCTAACGTCTTGGTGCCAGATACTCTGTGCTTGATGTTGTCTGAGCTCCCAGCACATTAGATCGAAATAATCTGCTAATTAACAGCCTTGTCTGAAATTAAGTAGATGGTATAGAGCAGGGAAAACACTAAAATGAGCAGGACAGGTGGAAGAACACCAGGAACGGAGGACATAGTATTAGACAGGTGGCTTTAATGTAATGGCATAGTATTTAATGAAACACTATGTCCTTCCTTGGCCCACTTTTGGTAGGTCCGGGAATATCCCAGAAGAGTTACAGTTTTGGCCCTTGTCAGAATCACTCAAATCCTTACATCTCCCAATGTCCCAACAGGGACAAAAAGTTCACTTGCCATCTAATACATCTAAGCCACTTCCAGGTGCCAAGTGAACCTTTTGTCCCTGTTGTTGATGTGAACCTTTTCTGCTTTCAACACTTCAACAACACGGAAAAAAGGTTCACTTGGTGCCTAATATATCCTTCCCACTTCCAGGTGCCATTGCAATGAGATATTGTAACTGTAGCTCCGGTGACAGAGGGCAAACTGTGATGGCTAGATGACTGGGAAAGAGCAAATGCAAAACTGCAGCTCTTGTGGGTTCGTCTCAGTGTGCAGTTTTCAGGAAATACCAAAAAGTGGTCCAATGAAGGAAAACCGTTGTCTCGGCGACAGGCTCATGGGCAGCCAAGGCTTATTGATGGTGCATGTGGGGAGTGAAGGCTGGCCTGTGTAGTCTGAGCCAACAGAAAAGCTAGTGTATGTTGCTTAAAGGAAAATAGCTAAAAAGCTCAATGCTGGTTACAAAAGGTGTCATCAAAACACACAGTGTATCTCTGTTTTGATAGCAAAATGGAGACCTACCCATTATTGGGCAGACATAATATTAGGGCTGATCGTTGTATATATATATATATATATATATCACTGTATACACATACTGTATGGACACTGTAGCAAGATGTTAACAACAGCAGTGGTTACTGTTTCTATTACATGTTTCTATTGCGGAGGCAACCTGAGGGTGGGAAATGGTGGATGTAGAACTAAAAGTGTTGGGGTGAGTGACTAATGGGGCTGGGATGAATAACGTGAGGGAGAGATTGAGGGTGATGAGATGAAACAAGAGTGATGGTGTGTGAAAGGGAGAAGGTTGGAACGAATAGGGAAAAAGGTTTGAGATAAATGAGGGAAGGTGTTGGGACGAGTAATTAGAAATGGGATTAATGACTGGGAGTTGGAATGGGTCAGGAATGGATAGGAGAGGTGGGATGAGGTGGATAGAGAAAAAGGTGATCCTAGGGAGCAAGAAAAAGGGAAGGAAGATCTGCTTCTGTCTGTCTGGTATCTGTGATCTGGATAGGACAAAGCCTAAAGCCCTGTTCGGTCTAGATTAGATTTATATGGGGAGGTGGGGCAGTGCACTGTAGTAATTTATTTGCAATGTACAGTATGTCTCAGATTGTTGCCACATCCAAAAGTGTCATGGCGTATCTGTCTGGAAAGATTCTCAGCTCCCAGAATACCTGATTTAACTAATTAACTAATTAACAGCCTTTTATTAATTGAAGTGGGTGTGGCAAAGCAATGTGATAAAATACATTACAAGGTCGTCATGATATAGAGAGGAAACACCTGCCATAGAGAAGAACAAAGTATTTCATGAGATAAATGGCAGGTGTTAGTTACTGTCTCTTGGATCTATATCTGAAAGATCTACCGTACCTGCTATTGTTCGACTTGGCCTCACTGTGTGCCATCTGCACCCTCGCCGAACTCATTTGATCTAACACACACACACACACACACATACAACACAAGCAATTCATTTTGATCTTAAGATTTTTATGACTTCCTGTATTTTAAGATGAAATTTCACTTTTATATTAGCCTCGTGCTGACTTTGAATCGCTTCCTCTGTCATATCCAAGAAGAGGAAAGTGTTTGAGGACGACTTGGCTGGTTATGAAACTGAAAGGAACCATGTTGATCTGTAATTGATGTTGAAATTTTCAGGCTGTAAGAAGGTAAAAAAATCCAAAGAGTGCACTGAAGATAGAAAGTGTAAAAGGTTCCTGGGAATAATATTAGATATACAGGTTAGACATTATTTGGAAATAATTTATTTGGGACGTACCTACCATTAGATGATCACATTTTATCCTGGTGAAATGCATGCTGGTAGTAAAAACAAAATAAATTTTAATGAATTTTATTACTATACAAGTGACTGAACACTGACAGCTGTTAGCCATAATGCTCTTTCATTTCCTGAAAAAGAAAACAACATTACGTCCCCATGTTGGCCGGAAACGCGAGGAGATTAAATCGGGCACGACGTCTTTTTGCAGGGCGCTGAGATCTCTCATTACCGAACCTGCCCTTTTCAGAGCCCCGGAGCTAACGTGCTAACACAAGTGTTAATGAGACATCACAGGGACATGCTGCTGTGACAACCAGCTGAGCCCAGGGCCTAGTGTTCCCTATTCAATTAATCAAAGCGAAATTTATTCAATGGCTCAGCAATGTGTGGCCAGCTCTGATACTCACAGCACACTGTGCTCCTGATCACAAGTCTCATCACAAGTCTGATCCAGTCTCAAATGCAACGAGCTCACCAACCAGCGCCTACAACTCCTTATAATATCTTTACCAATCAAACAGAGGGCAACCAGCTTCATTTTATTAGAGTAAATTTAACTGTTACACCATGTTATGTTAAATAGGTTTATACAGCATTTTTATATTATGAAATGACATTAAGTGTGTAACCTGCAAAGAAGCTGAAAAAGTACGTACAGCAAAGTGTATTATTCATTTAAAAGTTAATTTTTTTTGGTGAAATGTATCTTACAAAATTC
This sequence comes from Clariallabes melas, assembly GCA_030014275.1. Taxonomy (NCBI): domain Eukaryota; kingdom Metazoa; phylum Chordata; class Actinopteri; order Siluriformes; family Clariidae; genus Clariallabes; species Clariallabes melas. Next base: position 24,695,921 of record JAQMYI010000003.1, on the reverse strand, counting down.
ATATTAAAAAAGAATCATTCAAAGATATATAAATCCACGTATTGGTATCGAAGATTCTACAACAATACCTACGCCTAGTTATGTCTGTGTAAATTTTGTATCAGTGATATTGTTGGTTGAATTTTATTTCAAATAAAATATATGAAACTCATGCTTATGTTGTTGTAGTGAGTTGCTTCCAACATCTTGCAACTAGGAAAAAGGGTTGACTTAGGTTTGTTACACACATAACCATTTTAATTACAAAAAATGTTGAAGATTATTAAAAGAATAATTTAAAAAAATAGCTTTAGTTTTCAGCATCCTCAGCCTCTCTTCTCTACCGGTTTCACTTCTGCAGTCTTATCATGGTACAGGTATGCACTGTATAAGATCCAATCAGAGATCAAGCAACAGCATGTCCAGTAAGGTCTGTTGTCCCATAAGATGATAATGGAGTTCACAAATCTCACGTGTTAGAATGGGGCAAAGCAGAAATACTGTAACCAAGCATACCAAACCCAACAGCTTCCTACACACAATGTGTGTATCTCACGTCTCTTGTTCACGCTTCTCCTCTGAGTATTGTAGCATTATCTCTCTGATCTTTGATAATTTTCTTTCATAAATACTACTTTCGCAAATATTGAATTGCAATAGTTATAGTGGCCTCACAACTCCAGGGTCAAGGGTTCAATTTCTGCTTCAGGTCTATGTGCATGGAGCTTGAGTGTTCTTACCGTGGGTTTCCTCTGGGCACTTCAGTTTCCTCCCACAGTCCAAAGACATGCAGATCGGTGAATTGGTGTTATCAAATTGCTGTAGTGTGTCCTGATGGATTGGAACCCTGTCGACGGTGTATCCTGCCTCGTGCCCAACTGGGATAGGCTGCAGGCCCCTGTGATCTTGTAGAGTATAAACGGTTTAGACGATGAATGAAGAGCATGATGGATCCCAAATGAAACAAACCAAGTGCAATTTTCAGTAATTAAATGTTTTATTACAAACAACCAAACCATTTATTCATAATAATTTGAATGAAAGCCATAAAATGGTGTTTATCTCATTTTGCTGTCAAACTATTTAAATTCATTGTAAAATTAGGCATGTGAAGAATTTATCTGACGCAGCACAATATTCCTATCAAACCTGTGTCATGCCAACAGTAAAGCATCCTGAAACCATTCATGTGTCTCAGCAAAGGGAGTGGGCTCACTCACAATTTTGCCTAAGAACACGGCCATGAATAAAGAGTGGTACAAAAACATCCTCCGAGGGCAACTTCTCAAACCATCCAAGAACAGTTTGGTGAAGAACAATGTCTTTTCCAGCATGATGGAGCACCTTGCCATAAGGCAAAAGTTGGCCTAAACACTGAAATTTTGTGTCCATGTCCAGGAAACTCCCCAGACTCAAACTCAATCCCAAGGAGAGCTTGTGGTCGATCCTCAAGAGGCGGGTGGACGAATAATACCCACAAATTCTGACAAACACCAAGCATTGATCATGTAAGAATGGGCTGCGCCATCAGTCAGGATGTGGCCCAGACGTTGATTGACAGCTTGCTGGGGCGAATCGCAGGAGTCTTGAAGAATAAGGGGACAACACTGCAAATACTGACTCTTTGCGTAAACTTAATGTAATTTAAATAAAAGCCTTTGACAATTATGAAATGCTTGTAATTATACTTCAATATACCAGAGTAACATTTAAAAACACTGAAGCAGCAGACTTTGTGAAAATGTGAAATTGTAACCATGTATGGATTCTATTTACATTTTTTATTTCTTTCATTATTTTATCTCACTTAAAAAAGCCAACCTTCAATTATTTTAGCAAAACAAGGTAAATGCAATACATGTACAGTGGAGATAAAGCTAGGGAAGTTTATGCAAAATTAGCTTAGCTAGGTACGTATATAATGCTATTCATACATCTTATATTACTGTAATTGTACTGTCAATGTACTGTATAAGGTAATGTTTGTGTTCTTAAATATCAACAAATAAATAAACCTGTTTGTCATATTGCTCGGGTTTGCACTGCAAAAGCATGACTAAACCATACATAAAGCATTTCAAGGTAAGTTTGATTACAGTAGTCTCTCTGTTCCTTTTGCTCTCGTCCAGCACTTTCTCTCTCTCTTACGCAGACAGTAATGAGAGTTGATTCGTTGGTCGTGACCTTTTACTCACTAAATGAAGAGGAAGTGCAGGCAGTCGCTTGGCTGATAAAAACAATTCAGAGACGTGGACATGCAATTCCCTGGTGATTTATACACTATTCTCCATCTGGTGATGTCTTGCCAGTGTGTATATGAGAGAGAGAGAGAGAGAGAGAGAGAGAGAGAGTTTACAAAATTAGCATGAGTGTTGAATTGGACATGAGAAAATAAGAAACAGAAGTCGTTCTACAGACAGCACACGGAAACAACTACAAGCTGTGAAATATATACCGAGCGGATACAATTCAGTCCTGACAATAGGACGGAGCCACTTGTACACACTGCAGACTATACAGACGTGCACATTATCCATGTACCTATTCTGTGTGTCTGGATTTTGTACCATGTCACACCCTCCCTCCCTCCCTCCCTCCCTCTTGCTGTCTGTAAAAGAAACACAGTCGTGCTCTAGTAGTCTGTGTATATTTGAAAATCCTCGCCTCCTAATAAGGCGGTGTGTTAAGGCAGCTCCTGGGCACTCACCATTTCGAACGATCCCCTTGCTATTTTTTTATTTATTTAAACAAATGAATCTCTTATTTATTTTTGTTCTTATTAATGAAACAGAACCACTTTTTCTTTTCTTTAGTAATCCCATTACCTTTAGTTTTATTTAATTTACACTGGCTGACTATTAGGTTTCATATTGACTACAAGGTTTCACGAAGGACATATAAAAGTCTAAATGCCACAGCTAATACTGGTCTTCTGAAACAGTACAACCCGTTTACAGGGTTAACTACTAATACCTAAAATCAATTGCAGAGTGATGGTGGGAAAATATATTTTTTTCATTTTATCAACCGAAAAAACCTCTGGGATAGTGTTCAAGAGGATAACGGGAAAGCAACTCCAGATTAAAGATAATGTTAACTATCAATTCTGCAATAACTAACGAATGGATTATAAACTTATAGGAAATTATGGAACATAACCAAACCGAATAAGTTTTCATCAGCAGAGCTACATGCGACCCTTGAGATTAATAGAAGGCCCGCTTTAGTCGAGAGATGTGAAGATGATGAATAAACCATTTCGGGATTTTAAATGCTCTAGGCAAATCTTTGAAGTGAAAAAATGTAATCAGAATCTAGTAAAAAATAAAAAAAAATCACCATGTTATTAAAAAACTGAAATTGCAATTCTTTTCTTTTTTCTTCATTATAAAAAAAAAAATGCTGAAGTCATGATTGCAATCTTTATTATTTTATTATTTGTTCACTTCTCGCCTCATTGTGTCACTTGTTATTGATCCTGCATTAAATATTCCATGCATTGACTTAAGTGCCCAGTATATAAAAGTCTGATGTGAAATTCCACCAGCTGGTGTAACCGCACCCTCTCTTACACTGAGTGTGGGAAATTACACGCACAGTACTGTAGTACTGTACACACTTCAATTGGACCCTGAAAAGGGATATGACAAAAATAAATCACAACGCTGTCTAGGAAATTTCCATTAATTTTGCACCAGCGTTTGACTAAAACCTGAAGGGAACATTAGGGAAGTAATTACATGCACCAATTAATATGAGCAAAGTTCAAGTAGTAAGTGCTTAAAGACTGTATGTATCTGCCAAAAAATTCAGTTTTCTAAATCTGATTAATGTTTAGGTTTATACAAATTATGCCTAGGTGTCTCAGAACAATCAGGATGTTCTCAAAAAACGATTTAACGTTTCTGGTTTTATATTTCACTGTATATTCACCCGATCTATATCCAGGCATTTAAACAGAGCTGTTGTAAGGTTTCCCCTCATGTTCACTGCATTAACAAAATGCACACTTTTGACAACATGGAAATTGTGTTTCAGTAGTTTTTATTAACTGTTCTTCCAATGATCGAAATATGTCTCATGCAGATCCATGGGTCTGAACCGGACCGGGGTTGCACAGTTTAAACTACCTTCTGATACCACTAGCTTATGAAAACCCTTCCAACTCTTAAATCTAGAATTAGCCTAAAACTTGTCTCTATGAAGCCACAATTGGGACAAAAAAAAACTACATCAAAAGCAAACAAACAAGCAAACAAACACTTTCTTTTTTAAAAGAAATGTATAAAAAACTGATCTTTTCTTGCAAGATCTCTCAAAAATGCTTTACAAATAACTAAAAATTAGATGTAAACATATTAGACTTACATGATTTTGAGATTAAATAATTAACAATGATTAATTGTAGGACATTAGCTAGACTGTGCTAAGTGATTTTAGTGATTTTAGTCCTGCCTTGATGCTCTAGGTTTCTAAACAATCATAGATGACACCAAGTTCTTGTAACCAATGGCTTAACTTTACACTAGCAAAACAATTTTGGAAAATTTTTTATAAAAAGATTTAATAATAATAATAATAATAATAATAATAATAATAATAATAATTATTATTATTATTATTATTATTGTTGTTGTTGTTGTTGTTGATGATAACAACAACAATAATAAACAACAACAATAATAATAAACAACAACAACAACAATAAACAACAACAATAATAATAATTTGCATATCATTTATACATGTCCTGCTCAGACTGACATTGAGATTTAGTAAAACAATATTGTGCTAAACTGTGCTAAAACACAATGATTTAAATTCTGCATTTGTGCTCAATGTTTCTAACCAATCACAGATGAGACTGCATTCGTATAACCACTCCTAATGTAGAAGGCAGGATTTTCTTAACCTTACACAGACGCTTTCTTTTTAGAGGAGACATTTTGCAATCAGTCTTTATTTTTATTCAATTAAATGTTATTAAATGAACAAAGCAAACAAACAATTACTTGTACTTGTCTAACAATTACTTTTTACACTGACCTGGATATACTCTCCGGCATCTTGCCAAAGCTGGGTTATTTTTCTCCTGTTATGACCTTTTCATACTTTTCTGTTCTCCTAAATCCCTTAAGGCTTTCAGTAATTCTCTGACTCAGACTCAGTTTAAATCCAACAATAGAGTATGCCCTTTAATGCAGGAGAAGCATTAGGCGCTGTGTTTATAAGATGGTGAATGCTGAAGCACACTTATTGTGCATCACATGGAAAGAAAAAATCATTTAAACACATTCACGGCACATAGTTCAACGTTCTGGTAGACGACAAGACCAGAAAGAAAATTGATTCAAAGCTAACAAACAGTATAGATCTGTGTAGGATTCCAAAACCTGTGAAAAAGCCTTCATAATGTTCCATAAAATAAAAATCAGTGCCATCCCTGATAGAAGCAGAACACACACACACACACACACACACACACAAAATACTTATGGATACGGATTTCTCTCCCAGATGATACGAAGGAAAAAAAAACAAACTCTCCACCTGGGTGGAATGAATAAATTTACGACGTCCCCAACAGCGAGACAGGTGATCGATGACTTGATTACTGGGGCTAAAATGGCTTTTGGCTGTGCCCTAATAAGAGTGATTTCCCAACTGGAGGGCAAGCTGATAACGTGACTACGAAACGCAACCATCTTAATTACATGTGATGGTTAAGTTGGTGATGGATGGAATAAGAAAAAAACAAAGCAGGAAGGAATGTGAGATAAGCATTTGGTCTATGTCTTATATTTACTGATATTTTAAAAATGATTGATAAGACAAATATCGATCACAGATATTATTAGAAAGTAATATAAATAACTAAAGGGGCAAAAATTTTTTATTTTTTAGGCATACCTTCATAAATTTAGTGACATAATATTTGTGTCTGATGTTTAGATAAATAAAGGTTTTTAGGAAATTTTGGGAGCTGCCTTTCCCCCCCTCACTAGCCTGTAAGTAGCTTTCTAATGATGACCTGTTTGTACAGTACAGTACATGGTCACCATCAGCCAATCAGCTCTCAGCAACCATGCCTTTATATACCTTCAAAGAAATCAGTGTGAAATTGTCACAATTTCAGTGGACGCTTAACCTAAATAACAAAAAACATACTGCTGTCACATGTTCTTCAGTGGTCATTACTGTAGGGGAAGTAATGTTGCTAAGCACCCCAACCTCTTGCAAACTACAGATGCACACACTTAGATGCCCAAGCATACAATATGGGCAACTTGGAAACAGTATTCATTTAGGCATTTGGCAGGCGCTCTTATTTAAAATGACTTACAACAGTGCTTTGCATTTCAACTGAAACCAGAGTACATGGAGAAAACCCACCAAGCACATGGAGAACATGTTAACTCCATGCATGCTGAGATTCTAACCTGGTGATGTGAGGAGACAGAGCTAACCACTAAAGTCAGAGTAGGGCTTCTTTATAGAAATGTAAATATTGTTTATTATTCTGTGAACTCTTAAAGAACATTCGAAGAACCCCATTTTCTAAGAGTGAAAACGTAACCTTGCTATTATTGACTGCATACTCAAAATGAAAAAGGGAAGAAAGAAAGTGAATCACCAGGCTGTTATTTTTCTCTCTGTGTCATTCTGTCCTTCTTCAGGTGGGCTGCTTCTTCTCCTTCCTTCACCTCCTTTTATTAACGCGTTGCTGCTGCCTTAGGACAGAAACAATGGCACCATCTTCCCTCGGCTCTGCTGTTCCCCTTACATTCTTGTGCCTCCTCCTCTTCCTCCTTCCATCCTGCACCCCAGAGTCTCAAAAAGAGGAAGAGCTGAACGTTACTCCCACAGTGCTGGAGTCAGATAACAATTTGTTGTTCACTAACGCCAGTTCAAAGCAATGTGGTGAGGTGGTTGAGTGTAAACCTGGTATCCTCCTGCCTGTGTGGAAGCCTATTAACCCTGGAATCGGAGAGAAGATTGCCCGTGCTGTTGTCTATTTCGTCTGTCTGATGTACATGTTCCTGGGGGTGTCAATCATCGCAGATCGCTTCATGGCATCCATCGAGGTTATTACCTCACAGGTAAGGCATTGTAATGGTTGTTAGATAGTATATTGATTTTGAACAAGGTGGAATCAAAAAGTTTCGAGATTAGTTTTGTAAATTTGTAAAAACTGGGCAAATCCGCCACAGAGACGTTTGACAAGATTCGGCAGGTTTGCTACAATGAGTCATTTGAGGGGTTTTGAGTGGCATGTGCGATTCAAGAGTGGAAGAACATCACTGAACATCACGACAAGAGATCAGGAAGACCTTCAACAAGCGCAACCCCCTGAAAATGTCAAGACCATTTGGCAACTTGTGAATGACGATCGCTGGTGCTCTCCTCATACTGTATGTGAGTTTCTTTTCTTGTCAGAAACAACAGGGTCTAACACCTTCTCCGACCCTACTCGGCTCCTGCGGACTTTGCCCTCTTGTTGAAGATGAAGATCCAGCCAAAGGTCACCGTTTTGACACCACTGCAGAGATCCAGAGCGAATCGCAGAAGGTGCTTGACACACTTTGAAGAGGAGACTTCCAGGACATTACAGGAATGTGTTGTATTGCAAGGGAACTATTTTTAGGGTGATAGTGTGTAATTGTAGATAAATAAACTTTCTTGTAAGCAGAGCTAATTGAACCTTTTTGATACCACCTCATATATCAGGACTATAGAATAACCCTAGAGTAAGAGGAGCTTGGGATAGGTGTCTATCCAGAACGAATTTCGGATTTGTTGATTCCTGATAGGTTACAAATCCATCACCTTTGGGCCACACCTTCATTTTCCAACCTGCATTTTATGGCATCCTTTATTCCTTTAACCATTTTACCAGTAACACAAACTTTGTTCTTCAGGAGAAAGAAGTTACAATCACTATGCCCAGTGGAGAGACGACAGTGGCTACTGTACGCATCTGGAATGAGACTGTGTCCAACTTAACACTAATGGCGCTGGGTTCTTCTGCTCCTGAGATTTTACTGTCTGTCATCGAGGTGAGTTATCAGATGATGTTCTTTTCATTTTGCCAGTGTTCTTTTCACAAAACATTACTTTGTTGTAATAGCTTCAATAGTGGTGCCTCTGAAGTATCTCTGCTCAAGTCCTCCTTTAGTTTACTCATCAACGTAAGTCAACAATTTATGGCAATAATTGTGTAAAGTAATTAGTGCATATACAGGCAGGTTATATGCATGGTTAAATGAAATTTTAAATATCTTGTGTGTGTGTGTGCACACCTTTGCCTTCAGGTCTGTGGACATGGTTTCAAATCAGGAGATCTGGGTCCCGGAACAATCGTCGGTAGTGCCGCCTTCAACATGTTCGTGATCATTGGTATATGTGTGTGGGTGATCCCTAATGGAGAGGTGAGGAAGATCAAACATCTGAGAGTGTTCTTCATCACAGCGTTCTGGAGCATCTTCGCGTACATATGGCTTTACCTTATACTCGCCGTCATCTCACCCGGAATTGTCCAGGTAGGCGAAAGTGAGAAAGAATGCATTCTAAGAAAAATGAATAGAGTGAAGAAAGACAGAAAGAGAATACTCAAAAATCAGAAAGTGTAGAACATTTGAGTGTATGAGCATACAGATTGTATCAACATGGATTTCATGGCAGTATTGGACTTCGGATAATAATTATGCATCATATATCTTTAGTAGAAGAAAACCCCAATATTATGGAGCACAAGGTTTAATTTATTTTGCGCTTTCTAAATCAGCTTTAAACATGCAGAGCCAAAAATACTGTATACCCACACCCACCGAGATTATTAATTCAATGCTGCTGAAAGCCACGAAATGTCTTATCACTTGCCAAGGCCAAGACCTTCAACTTCCTTTCAGTGGTGACGATGGACCACAGCTGGTACCTTCTCTGTGCCAAATGTGTTTATTTGACTGCAATACTGTACTAGGATTGACCAAAACACAGTACAAGGAACTCAGTGCAGAACCGAGAATGAGGATGGTAGATCTAAACAAGTCAGGAAAGTCTTTTGGAGACTTTTCTAAAAAAACTGGAGATTCCAAGATCAGTTCAGACTATTGTGCATGAATACCAGTTATTTGGCGGTGGAGCCACTTTGCCGAGGTCTGGATGAAGACACAAATGGTAACCTTCAGCTGTGAGGAAATTGGTTTGTATGGTCAGGAACCAACCAGCAATCACCAAGACACAGGTCTGCACAGACCTGCAAGCTGCTGGAACACCAGTGTTTACAGTAAAGACAGTTTTATATCCCCACGGACTGAACGACTGCCGTCCAAGGAAGAAGCTCCAAAATCCACACCTTCAAGCTTGACTAAAATTTGCAGTTGACTACATGGACAAAGGAAAAGCTTTCTGGAGGAAATGTTTGTTCGGACGAGTAAAGGTAAGGCATTCAACCCACAGAATACTGTATTGTGGAGGTGGTGATGGAGGCATCATGCTTTGGAGCTGTTTTGCTGTGAGTGGAAATGGTGCACTGCACAAAGTGGATGGAGTACCACCTCAGCATTCAGTTTAACCTCAAAATCATCATTGAAACACGAGAGGTCCAACAGGACTGTGACCCTAAACACGCATCAAAGCTGTTGGTGGAATTGATGGGTAAAGCAGACTAACTTTCAGTTTAGGGCCTCAACCCTACAGAAATATTTGTGAACTATGCTTAAAACGTGGCTCTGGTTTCAACCAAATTCTTGGGGTTTTCTTCTATAAAGGTTGGAAAATCTGTTTTCACTACAAGCCCAATATAGCCATGAAATTCAGGCCCTGGAAGCTTCAAAGAATCAGAATGTATGAAACCAAAAGACTACAGAATTTCTATGACATTACAGTATATAGACTCAGATATGTATATATTCTGGCCGAGGTTTTGAATATTTATTATCTGCATTAATAATTATATGAATGGAAAGGATTGTAAGATGTGTGTGTGTGTGTGTGTGTGTGTGATGTTCTAGGTTTGGGAGGCTCTGGTCACTCTGTCCCTGTTTCCAGTTTGTGTGATTTTGGCCTGGATCGCTGATCGCCGTCTCCTCTTCTACAAATATATGTCTAAGCGTTATCGCGCCGACAAAAGGACCGGGGTTGTCGTGGAGACAGAAGGGGAAATGTCCCCTAAAGGAGGGGATATGATCTTGCGTGGGAAGTTTCCTGCGAGTACGTCAGCTGGAATGATCACCCTGGAACACTGCCAGGACGGGCCTAATAACAGCGCAGGCACCATGACAACCCTGTTAAAGTCCAACAGCGCCACCATTAACATGGAAAGTGCGAAAGAACTGGATGAAAGCCGCAAGGAGGTGAGAGGAATGTCTCACATCCGCTCGCTTGCTTACACACACACACACACACACGCACACACACACACAGAGCCTACATGTTAAGACAAGTTTAATACTTAACTTGTAGTGACCTCTATAATTTGCAATTAGAAGATGGACAGAGAAGAACCTAAAGTACACTGTGCTCATCCAACTTCTTTCACAACCAGTGCTTTCTATTCAAAAATACACAGAGGTGGAAAGTAATGAATTACATTTACTCGCATTACTGTAATTGAGTAGATTTTTTGTGTACTTCTACTTTTTA
>JAQMYI010000003.1:24634263-24649393 GCA_030014275.1 Clariallabes melas | reverse complement strand
CGATTAATTTCGATTAATTAATTACAAAGCCTCTAATTAATTAGATTAATTTTTTTAATCGAGTCCCGGCCCTACTACAAACACTTTTCCCGTCAGTGACGCGTACTTGCGCTATAGTCTATTATAAAACTAAGATGTCTTATATAGGTTTTTTTTTTTAAGTATTGATTGCAGAACTGACCTATGTACGTAACATATGAAAAGAAAAAAGTGAACTACTAATCACTGACAGCAGAAATATTTATTGGCTAAAGAAGGATTATGTAGGAATATATTATATAATAGGGGTGTAACGATATGTGCGTCTAAATTCATACAGTAGTATACACTATAAAACACTCACACACAAAAAAAACATGAACAAAACAAGCATATTGCTTACTTCTACAGAGAGGTATACGGCTGCTCCAGTTCCCGTCTGCCTGGCACTCTATCTGGTAATGCTCCAACATCTCTCCATCCTGAGGAACAGTGAGGGAATGAGCATGTCTATCTAATTTAATTGTCTTTAAAGTGGTAATGTTTTTGGTAATTGAAGAAATTAGCCGTTGTCATCACTATATATATGACTAAAGGACTTAAGTGCTGCTGCATCACTCTCTTTAAGCAGACGTGACCTAAGGGCCAAATCAACAGATATTCTACGGCATTGTGGGTAATGTGGAAAACTGTAGAACCTAAGTGAAAATAGAGCAGCATGTCAATAAAATAGGTTTAAACTTAAACTTATCTTCACAAAAAAAAATTCGTGGACATTTATTAATTAAACATCACATCATTTTAATTAAAACGATTAAGGTGTACGTTTTGCTTTAAAAGTAATTCAAATCATCACCTTTTGCAAGGAGTAGCCAGGGTCACAGGTCACAGTGATGTGTTCTTTTAAAAAGTATTTAGACTGTAGTGGCTCCAAATGACCATTAAGTGGCAGCACAGGAACTGCACACTCACTGCCTACAACAACAACAACAACAACAACAACAACAACAAAACCCAGAATTTAAAGTTATAGTTAAATCTAACCCTTTATGTTCTTCTCAAACTTTTGGGAGAACACATTTAGAGTCTTATTGGAAAATGTGTTAAACCTAACCTTATTGAGCCATCTCTACCATTCGGTTGAGGAACGCTATACAAAAAAAGCTAACAAGTGAGAAATAAGGTAGATATAAGACCCCACAAAAATCTAGTTCTTTTTTTTTTTCATAATTGCTTTATTATGAGGTGAGACCATTGGAAAAGGGCATATAGTGGGATTGTTACCATTATTGCCTCAAGGTAATAAAAATGCAAAGACAAAAAAACAATGCTTTATGACTTAGTGAAGATGTTAAATGGTTAAAAAATTATTTTCTTATTAATCGCTACACTTTCCTAGAGCTCTTACTTGTAGAGGTGTAGGTGAGCTTCCAGCCCAAGTTCTCTCCTGAGTTATCACTGTGAAAAAAGATGCTAACAGTGTTACTTCCTGTCTGGATCCTGCCGGGTGATTTGTCTCCGCAGAGTGGTCCGAACACTCTCTCGTCCGCCTGAATCTGCAAACACGGAATATCATTTGTCGTAGATACATAACAACACTAGCACACTGGCGCCATCTATGGATGGCATTAGGTCATCTTCTCCAAAAAGAGAAGTTGGGGGAGTATTACAAATGTACAAAGAAGAAAAGTTTTCTAAAATCTTTCAGAATCCAAATGTGTTTCCTCGTATATCCGTTAAAAAGATCATGAGCATTTTCTAGATTTTTGGGGTACTCATGAAGCTCTCCAGGTAAAAGAAAGACACAGAGAAGACATTAAGACATTGCTACAGATGTTTTCTGCACAATAAATTATGAACTTGTATACTGTATGATATCTATTTTCAGATTAACTAAGAAGTGCTACGACATGCTACAGTGCTAATGACGATTCCTAAAAAAAAAAGGAAAAAAAGAATCAACCAAACTTAGCCAAAATTAGCATAACTCCAAAGATGACATGCTTTGTTCATTCGTAGCACAACTTAACTTGCATGCTGACATTAACAATCTTTTTAGCAGTGTTATTTTGAAATCTGGTTGTTCAGATTGTAACGATGTTCATGTTGTACCAATGACCTTAGTTCTAATTACTGTAAATGTATATGATATTAGTTAGAACTATATGGCGATGGATGAAGGCTAATTTACATAGATATGGATGCTTACAATCATGTAACGCTAATAAGATCTATAATAAAACTGTAAAGTTGGCGTTGTCTGTAGATATTTGAAGATATTTGCGAAAAAAATTATTTGGGGGGCGTAAGATGAGTCATAGAACACATCAAGATGGTTTTTCAAATTTTCGTGTCTGTTGTTCTGTTTGTTTGTGCAGGCATCACGTAAAAACTACTGAACAAATTTTAATAGGGTTAGGGTTAGGGTTTTCAGGGTTGTATTTGGCTAAGTTTGAGCTTACATATAGGCTTTGTTTTATCGTAATCGGCCCACAGGAAGAGAAGATATGCTTATTTGAAATTTACATGGAAAACATCCCTATATAAAAAAATCGGCCTTGAAAAAATCATTAGTTGATCTCAAAATTCAACAGATGGCGCTTATACTGTAAGTGTGCAATTGAAATCTACTTAATAAACGCCATCTTACATCTTCATTCCATGCACTTAGCGTAAAAATTTAAGTTCATTCCAAAATTCAACCGATGGCATTGTACATTTTTTCGAAACGTGCTTATGAGTGTGCAATTTAATTCTACATAAACAAAGTCACGGGCAAATCTAGTACATATCAAAAATAAGTGTTGTTGTTGTGGACAAGTTTGGTGCAAAGAAACACTAATTTAACGTTTAGTTATTTTATATCTAAGTGTTCTGTTCTGAGCCACTTAAGTCGTTGTCACTGCAACAAAATAGTGCCACCTACAGTACAGATCACTATCATCATTAGTTCTTGGTTTCCTCCTTTGAAGCTGATTAGACACAACTTTTTTATCTGATTATATGTAGTAGTATCTAATTACTGTGTTTTCCTCACCTTTATGTAGTCGTAAGGGCAGGTGACATCAGGGTGATCTTCTATATTAAAGGTTTCATCGAAATCAAGAGTGACTGAGAAACCTTTCTCCAGCTGGATTCGGTAGAGACAGTCCGAGCTTTTAGGGTACGGCTTGGGAAAATCTGCACTGGTGATCAGTCCCGATCTCTCAGTGTACACACTGCCGCTGCACTCCACTGAGGATGCACACACACACACACAAACACACACACACTTATAGCGTGACTTCAACTGGTGCATTGAGGTTGGTGACTGAACTGAACAAACAGATGAAAAAACAAACAGAAACTTCAGTAAGTGGCAGATTTGAAACTGGTTCAAAGTGACACTAAAACCCCTTTCATACATACAGTATAGGAGTCTGATGAGAAATCTCATAGAGAGTGATTCTGGAGAAAAAATGCTCATTTTAAGGAGAGCTTTGATGAGAACGAGTATACAAGGACAAAAAATATCCCCTGTTCTCATAGTTTTGTGTATGGTGTGAATTAAGAGCGAGAAGAGAACAAGCAGTGCTCAATGAGACGTCCAAGACTTCAAGGAGGGTTTAGTGTCATTAGTAAGACACAAGAGAATGACGCTAGCGGGAGTTCTTAGCAGCGTCTTCCTCGATCACTGAAACTCTCTTCTGAATTACTAGATGACTCGAAAACATATTCTCGCTGGACATCTCCTCCTCTTTTCATTCTTGCTGTCGCTATTCAGTATCCACAATATCGGCAAACACCAAGTGAGCACTGCAACCTTGGGGAGCGGCCAGGAGTGAATCTACGGGTGCCAGAAAAGCACTAAGAAAAATTTATAGATTTCTTCAAGCGGAAAGACTACAGAAAGAATTGACATGTCCAGTAATTATGTAGCTTTTTAGGAGAAATTGCCAAAATTAAAGAGATGCTTGGGGAGTTTGAAGTGTGGCCTATGAGAGCCCAGGAGTTCCATGAACTCTCCAGGAGTACGCCAATTTTCTTGCCAAATTTGCTCTCGTCAGGATTTCTTGTCAGATTCCTATCTATGAAAGGGGCTTAAGGCTACAGTACAATACATTGAACTGATATGTGGGTTACAAGAGTAGGAGTGCCGCTTGATGAGCAGGAATCAGAGGCTACAATGAGAAAAGTCTCATCAAAATGGGACACCTGACCTGGCAACTGATTCACCATAATGAAAAATCTTTTTTCTTGCTTGCACATAAATGAAGTATACAATAGATAGAACACAAGAATACGTCTGAGCCATTGTGGACCTAACTCCTGGGGTCAACTCCTAGAGGTTAAGCTTATTTCAAGTAAACCATGCAACAGTATGACAGGGCAATTCTGCCAGAATCAAGCTACACCTTCCAAAGTCTTTCAAAGTCTTCCATAGAATGGGTATCAGTGGCCAGTCTTTCACCGGTGCACCATGGACCTAAGTGATTGTCTCTGTCCTGTCTAGGAACCAATTTGAACAGTGAGCTGTCTGTTCACAGAAATATCTTCTCTAGTTCAGTTACTTATGGGCACTGGTGGCTCAGTGGTAGGTGTTTCGCCTGCCATGCGGAAGGCCTGGGTTCGTTTCCCAGCCAGTGCCCAAACCCCCCAGCCACTGGATGCAGTGCCGGTCCCAAGCCCGGATAAAATGGAAGGGTTGCGTCAGGAAGGGCATCCGGCGTAAAACCTGTGCCAAATTGTTGTGCGGACCGGATATTCCGCTGTGGCGACCCCTTGCCGGGAGCAGCCGAAAGACCAACAACAAACTAGTTCAGTTACTTCCTTTCCAATGGCTGTATACAGGACTGTTTAACCCTGGTCAAGCTGGTCTGGAATGTTTGCCAAGAAAACAAAAATGAACCGATGACTTGCCTTACTGGTGTGTTTTCTTCAAAACAACTTGATATGAGAGCTGTATTGAAAGTAACATAGACTACTCAACATAGTCTCCATCACAAGTGCTGCATTTGTGCCATCATTGAACCCAACACTCAAACATCCTCTTTGTCTCCCACTGCACTACAGAATGTTTAAAAAGATGACGCTGTTGACAACAGTAGCGTGCACAGATGCTTGAAGAAGTTAATAGAATGAAACCAGCATTGACTACAAACCCCACATCGGGAAACCATTGTGTTTGTCAAGCTCAGACAAGTGGGAGCAGGTCAACAGAAGCTTTGGATCTTCCCAAATCCAGGGGTTGTCCATGCATAGGAAAAGGAAAACTCCAACTAACTGCGGGAAGAAAACAGAGCTAGCATGTGTCGATTATACCCAGTCTAATTAGCCAGTTCATATTTACTCCAAAATGACATTTCTTTGGCAAAAGCTTTAACATTTCCCTTTCTACAGTGCGAATAGGGTGACCGGGGTTCACAGGCATGTCTCAGACTTCCCCAGGCAGCTCAAGTGTAAATAGCTACCATTTATCGTTCAGATATGTTCAGGGTAACTGGGCCAAAGAGCAGATATAAAACAGACACACACACAGACTCCACCCCACACAACAACACAGTTTGGAATATTTCCATCCCTCGTTTAGAAAAAAAAGCTACCATACCTAAAGCTGACCATACTTAAGAATTTAAAACCACTAATCCCATTTAATTAACCTCTTTCTTTTTCCTCTGAGGTCTTAGCTGGCTAATCCCTAAGACGGAGATAACACGGCTGTACATTCTTTAAGATATACATTTAAAATAGCTGGAAAAAACAACAACAACACAATGCGTACTTTATAGTATATATGACACAGTTATCAAAATTTTCTCCAAAACTACTAAAGCAATAATAAAAACACACTTTTCATGCAGGAGAAACTGGAATCATGTCAGGAGGGTCAAACTGAGCCAATTAAGATTTGTTAAAGCATTTGCATTAAACGCTTACAGGATTTGTTCTGCCTAAGCCCTGCATAACAAATGCTTCAGATTTTGGCAACCAAACAAAGAAGGATTAAAAATAAATCCCTGCATTTGTATTCAAGTCACTAGTAATGTTCTAAATGCATGTACACTAACTCGCCACTGGAACACTTAGACACTGGTATCAATCTTTAACTCTCCATATGTAACACTTTTTGACTGACATGAGTGGAACCTGATTGGTTCTTCCACTATTGTAGCCTACCTGGCCCAGACATTTGGCACAGTTTGATTTCTGGGCTGCTTATCTGCTCGCCAGTGATTATTAGTGGTGCTTGCGAAGCGAAGCACTACTATTATTATCTCACAGGCTTATTATTATTGTTCTTTTCTTCTTCTTCCGTACAAAGGTTTGCCGCATAACTAGTCCCGTTTGTCGTAGACCCATGAATGAGGTGTCAAATCGTGCGGCTTATTCGGGAATAGGATGCTATGACTTTTCTAAGGGGTGGATGGTAAATTGCCCATGCAGAATATACCCCGCATGAGGGTATAAGTTTTACCCCTGGTGTGGAAGAGGTGCCCAAATTTGGCGAATTGACATATAATGGGGACTTTTGCACGTAACTAGTTGTACCGTTTGTCATAGACCCATAAAAGAGGTGTCAAATTGAAGAGGCTTGCAAGATGTGTCAGACCATACCCTGCAAGAGGGTATAAATTGTACCCCTGGGGCACAAGAGGTGCCCAAATTTGACATATAATTGTAACTTCAATAGGAACTTTGAAACTGAACCTAACTGTGGGTTCCATTGTCGTAGAGACAGGGGGTTTGGGCTTGATGCTAACAATATTAGCAGGTTGCTAGCATGATGCTAACATGGTTAGCATGTTGCTAACATTATGTTAACTATATTAGCATGTTGCTAGCAACATCATTAGCATGTCGGTAAGAGGAGGCTAGCGTGATTAGCATGTTGGTAGCATGACTCCAGTGTTTTGCCACGGCAAGCACCACTCACTTTTTCTTCAGAAAATGTGCCTCTCTAGCTTGAGTTATCGTAAAGCTTTTCTTTCAGCCCAAACCACTCTGGATGTTCTCCTCCTCTGACCTCCCTCATAACAGAAACTCATCACCGTACTGTGCTTGACGTCTTCTGTAAATATCAACCAGATTTAAGGCTTTATTCACCAATAAGCTAATCGGAAGTTCCATGTGCAGTAAATGCATTAAACGTCGGGTTGGTACAATTTAGGTATTGGGTTATAATTATTTACATTTTAATAGCATGAGATGATTAAGGAGAACTCTTCACACACTGTACCTTTACATGTTCGGTTGTCGGAGTGAAGGTGGTGTCCGTATCGGCAGGAGCAGTAGTAGCCTCCGATATAGTTATGACAAAAGTGATCGCATGCCCCGACTTCATCGCTGTTATCTCTGCACTCATCTATATCTGGGAAAAAAAGTGAACAATGAGGAAAGAACAAGGCTGATCATAATAACTTCATCGTACTGAAAATGGAAAAGTGAAAGAGCGCCTCCTACAGTATGTGCAAAATCTTTCTTTGCGGTTTCTTACTTTTAAGTCATTAATATAAAACATCCGTATCACAACTATTATACGAGTTGAGTCCAAGCAAATTTATCGAAATTCAGGTGCGAATGTTGGACACAGGAGTTTTTTTCAGGATTTTCTCAAATGTCATATTTCTTGGTGGAATTGCTCTTGCGAAAGATTTAAGATATAAATTAGTTTGTATCCAGTTTCCCAACTGACGCCCAGTATGTGTAATTCTGTAAGACATCTATGTGTGTGTTTGTGTGTTTTTACCCACTGCACTGTAGTGCGCTTCGAACCCAGAGTAATGTTCCTCGTTGGAAAAGTCTGAGCGAAACGCCACACTGAGAATGTTCCCCGGTGATAAGATAACATCGCCAGCAGGAACCCGCTCTGTGTCCGTGTTCTCTCGTCCACAAAACACTGCTAGCTCCTCGCTCTCAGAGTATACCTACACACACACACACACACACACACATTTAAAGATACAAAAAATTCTAAATGCCTTTGTGAGATGTTATATTTCACTATAAAATACAAAATATTAAAATCAATTACTATAACACACACACACACACACACACAATCCTCCCTTATCTATGTGCCTCATTCAAGTGTTTACACTAAGCGTCAGTGAACGATGGGTCAATCGAAGATAACTGACACACACACACACACACACACACACACACACACACACACACACACACACACACACACACACACACACACACACACACCAACCCACCCACACACACAAACCCACACACACAGAGTAAACCAAGTTATCATAATACCATTAATCACTGTCATTTCACCTGTTTTGCCATGGGTGTTTATGTGTAGAGGGCAGTAAGGGGGCAGGGTGGTGTTTATTTTACCCTTCGGCCCTGTGGTTAAGAGGATTTGTGAAGTAAGAGAGCAATAGAGCAGTGGTTGTCGTGCTGTGATGGGAAAACAGTTCACAGTGGAGTGGTGTAATGCAAAATAAGGCCCATGTTACATCACTTTTGTTGATTATGTCTGAAAACAGCGCGTACGAAAGCGACTCGTTCCTCATACCAGAGCAGTGACTCAATAAACCATCGATTAAGACAACTACTTCAACATGTGCCTCCAATGAGACACATGAAGCCACCCAGCTGCATCTTTTCACCCACACAGGGCAGCGTAACACATTTAAAGAAGATTTCTGGTTTGATTAAATCTCATATAGAGTTACGAGTAGATACAGGATGCAGATACAGATGCATTACATAACATTTTGCTCTTAAAATACCGAATATCCGGATGCACTCACCTTTACGTAATCATACTCGCACAGATATGACGGCTCGATGTCGAAGTGCATGAAGTACAGGCGAATCTGATATCCTTCCGGAAGGCTGATGTTCCACTGGATCTCGCTGTCCTTCGGATACGGCTCGGGAAAGCCGGGCGAGTACATGGTGCCGTACATGTCAGTCAGCCGGAGCAACCGGGCCCACGCTGTGCTCACACACAGGAGGAGAACCGGCACTACACCGCTGTATGAACACATGAAAACATGTTAATGTTCCATCTTAGAATAGAGTCCAGTGTTCCTGCTTAGTGTCCGTTGTTCCTAAGAGAAGATTTGAGTCCAACATGACCAGGATGATGTGATTACTGAAGATGGATGAGAGAATGAGTTGGGAAGATGTGTGCTAAAGTATTTCAAAACTTTCAATCTGTATTATGTAACAACTATTATGCAATAGTTCTGACCTAGTAATCTGATTGGATGAGAAGCATTCCACAAAAGCACTGGGACATTTAACTATATGAATCATTGCACGTCACACGTGCTCTAATAATCCTTAACTAATTACACTAACTGTCAGACGCAGCGTGGGTGATAGTAGGGCTGTACGGTCTGCAGTACTGAGGAGAGAGCAGCTGCCTGACAAAACCTTACCAGCTTCTTACACAAGGCTGAATCCCAAATCCCTCTCTAACCCCTGATCAAGGGCACTACAGTACGTACCGGATTCAACCCCGGAACTTTAAAGTTGATGATCTAAAGTGAAATATGGAAATGTGGAAATATAAAGAGAAACTTGTGAGATTTACAGGACTGTCCACCACCTGGGTTTATTCCGATCACATTTTAGATACATAGTACAGGTAAGAATTTAAAACTATTTTAAACAGTTGTCTCAATACTTTTGATCACCACTTTATGATTATCAATCAATCAATCAATCAATTAAAAAAAAAAAATCTATCTATGCACACAAAATGCTGCCAAAACAAATAAAACAACAATAACAAGAATACTAATAATACTAAAAATACTATTACTACTACTACTACTAATAATAATAATAATAATTACTGTTATTAAAAGTTATTAACATTTATTACTGGCTGGCTAGACTTTTCATCATCATCATCGTCGTCATTATTATTATTATTATTATTATTATTAGTAGTAGTAGTAGTAGTAGTAAAACAGCAACACCACTACTACTCTTATTAGTACAACCATTAATAGACGAGACAAATAGTTAGTTAATTACAACAATAATAATAACAACAATAATATTAAATATGCAGTAACACAGCAGCAGCAACAGCAACACTCCTCCTCCTCCTACTTCTCCCTCTTAATAATAATAATAATAATAATAATAACAAATTAACAGCAGACCATTGTAAAAAAAAAATGAGATAATAAGCTGTTTATTATAATAATTATAATAATATTATTAATTGTAGTAGTAGTAGTAGAATGAGGAGGAGGAGTTGGCGTAGTGTTGTTGTTGCTGCTGCTGGGTTACAACAACTACTACTGAATACTACTAATAATAATAATGAACAGTCTGGTCAGCCAGTTATAAACACCAGATATAAATGTCAACAACAAAAGGAATTAAATTTGAATAATAATAATAATAATAATAATATTGTTGTTGTTGTTGTAGTTAAAGAACAACAAACAACATCATCAATAGTTTTTGAAGTTTTTTGTGTGTGCATAGACAGATAGATTATTATTAATAATACATTAATCAACAAAAACTGAGATATTATAACCAATCATTACCAATAACTATATTAATTCCTTTTTTTATGCAATACCTAAAAAAGTTTATTGCTTTGAAGCTGACTTTTTATCCTAAGTCCAGCTCTAGTTAAGTTTTTGGATTACACCTCCTCTCCGTTCCCCTGAACCCCCTGTGCTCTACATAAAACTTCCCCGCAGTCAGACAGACAGACAGACAGACAGGTCTACTCGTTAGACAGACAGACAGACGGCTCTGCTCACTGCGGGTTTATATCTCCGTGTTCACGCGCAAAGCAGAGACTAGAGAGAGGAACAGGATCAGAGCTTCACTTACCGCGCTCGAGCCATCAGCCGTTATGTGGAGAGACTCCTGACCGCGCGCACACATCCGCGTGTGCGTGTGCGCGCGCGCGTTTATGTGTGTGTGTGTGAAAGAGAGACTTTTTGTCAGGATCATTAGCATATCAAAGTAAATCATTAATGGCTAAAGTGAAAGTTTTCAAGTTTTCAGAAGACAGTATAGAACAGAATTTAATAAATACTACTACTACTACTACTAATAATAATAATAATATATTTGAAATTATTTGAAGTTATTGAAGTTGTTTATTAAAAATAACATCTTGGGTCATGACACCACAAACGAACTATCGATTTCTATGATCGATAATTAACAATTCTTTAAAAATTTATTACATTTGAGTCTCATAGTGGTCTTAAAGGTCTCTGAAGGGGATATCCAAATGTATTGTTAACTATTCAATATTTGGGGTGGCTCAGTGTATTAGTGGTTAGCAATGTTGCCTTGCACCTCCAGGGTCAAGGGTTTGATTCCCACTTCAGGGTCTTCTGTATGTGTGTTGAGTTTGCATGTTCTCCCCATGCTTGGTGGGTTTCTTCCCACAGTCCAAAGACATTGGAATTCTATCTGGTGTTTCCAAATTGTATGTAGTGTGTGAATGAGAGTGTACGGTGTGTGCATGTTTGCCCTGCGATGAATTCTACCTGGGATAGACTCCCTTCAACAAGATAAGCAGTCTAGAAGATGGATGAAGGAATAAATTCAATATTTTGTCAATTCACATTTCTTTCCAAAGTCATTTCCATCTTCCCAGGTGGTGCAAAATCCAAGATCTCATATTCTAAAACAGTTGAACAATTTCATGTATTAGCAATCACCAGCAAGCAGGTGTCCAAAATTTCCAATTAACTTGTGTAGCAGACGAGATGCCACATAGTCCAGCACTGGAAATAAATAATCGGCGCCCCTGAAAGCAGCCCCAGCCAAAACACACTATGACCTCCTTTATGATGACAAGTGCTCACTAATGCGATGCTTTTAGTGGAATACCCCCTACGCTAAGATTTATACCCAACATCTTGCAAGGAGCAGTTTAGACCTTCAAAAGTCCTTTTATTTTGGCGATCCATCATGGCCTACAGCTACCTCCTTCTGTGGGACAGGACAAAATGTTAATTGACTTATCAGCAGAGCAGTTTCCTATGCTGTGGGTGGTGTGTTGTGTATGTGGGATGATTAATTGGAAGAGAGAAAGCAAGAGAGACCAAAACAGTTTGAACAGTTTTCCATTGGCCCCAAGGCTTTCTCCTGTCACTACAAACATAAAACTTTATTTAATGCTTTTTATCTTATGTACAACCTGACATCTCACTGTACAGACATATGATCTGCTAGGTCCTATAATATTGTACATACTGAGCATAGGAATTCCGGTTTCCATCCAACTATGTATTAGGAACAGCAATTTTGAAACTGCAAGCATTGATTTCTACCACTAGAGGAAGATGTTGGCCTGTCACCACTATAGTCAACCACACTGCAGGCTTATGGTTCAGATTCTTGGGGGAAATAACTCAGCTGAGCGTGAACCGTTGCAGCTCTCAGATTTTCATGCACAGTACGGTGTTAAGACGCTTAGAGCCTTCATGATTCCTGTTAATATTCAATAGGTGCAATGCTTGATCCTTGAAAATCGACGGATTATAGACGCATCTGGTTGTGGGAACTGTACACACAATCATTCCCCAACACCACTTGCACATTACAGGAACTCTGGGAGTTATTGTCACATGACCCATACAGTCCTGACCTTGCTCCACATGTTTGGGCTGTTCAAGGAGTTCCTCGGAGGCCAGCGTTTCAGACGTGAAGCAGGCAGTCCGATCATGGCTCCGGTGTACTGAGGCTCCGGTGTACTGAGAAAACTTTCTACCCTGCTGGTATCCAAGCACTAACACTGAAACACTGGTATAAGTGCATTACTGTAACAGGGGATTATATAGAGAAATAAAGGGAGTTTTTACTCTCAGAACTGTGTTCAGTTATGCTGGACAACCAAAAGTCCTGGTGTGACTTGAACACCCTTTGTATTATAAAAGAAAAAGAAAAAAGAAATGTACCAAAAATAGATTTTAACCTGCATTATAGCACTCATTACGCCTTACCCTAGATGTAGAAGGTTAGATTGCTGATTCATGCTGAGTGGTTCCCAGACCATAATAAATAATTGGGCTTGACCTTAGATTATGGTACACACATTGAATTATTAACTACTCTTTAACACATTTTTAGTTCCTAATTAGCGATGACTAAAATTCCACTTTAGGATATACAGTAAAACTCATATTGAGTGATTCGTACTCTTGTTCCTCCCTGGGTCACTACTTGGCACAACTGCTTTTGGCTGCAATTACAGCAATTCTTCTGCATTACAATTTTATTAACTTTAAAACATCTGCATCTTATTTATTTATAAATTTTTTGGAATACCCCCATTCCTCCTGAAAAAGTGCAACAACGTTCATGTCTTGAGGTCACTGCTTAGACCAGGCTGTCCTACCACCAGTTCTTTACCCTGTTTCTGTCTCCATACTGAACAGGTTGCTGGTACATACTGTATAACGTGATGCTGCCACCACCATGCTTCTTTGTGTGGATGGTGCTCTCAGGAAGAAGAGTTTTCACCACGTGCAACTTTTTTTTTTTTTTTTCATTCCATAGCATCTCTATTGGGTTGATGTCTGGGTTCTGACTCAACCACTCCAAAAGGTGGATTAAGTTTTTCTGAAGCCATTCGGTTGTGGACTTGCTACATTGTCCTGTTGCATCACCCAACTTCTACAGAGTTTTAGCTGACATATAGACATTCTCACATCATCCTTAAGAATGTTTTGATACACCTGGGAATTCATCTTCCCCTCTATGACTGCAAGCTGGCCATGTCCTGATGCAGCAAAGCAGGCCTAAATCATGATGTTTCCTCCACAATACTTTACGGTTGGGATAATGTTTTCACGATGATATGCAGTGCCCTTTTTATGCCAGATATAGTGGTGCGTGTTCTTGCTAAATAGTTCAATCTTAGTTTCATCAGCGCACAAAAAATGTAGCCAATACTGCTGTGGAGTGTGTGCTCTTTTGCAAACTTGGAACAATGTTCTTTTTTTTTTTTTTTTTTATTAAAAATCAACTTCCTTTGTGGTGTCCTGCCATGGACACCCTGCTTGTTTAATGTTCTATGTACTGTAGATTCACGAACACAGATGTTAGCCAGTTCCAATGATGATCCCTCAAATCTTTGGCTGTCACTCTGGCTTGTTTCTTCGGGTCCTTTTGAATGGGTGCCCACTTTTTGGTAGAGTAGCCACAGTCCCAAAGTGTCTCCATTTGCCTAAGTGTAGAATGGTAAATTTGGAATAAATAAAGTCTTTGGAATCACTTTGTAACCCTTTCCAGCTTTATATAAATCAATATATATATTCTTCTTGTGCGAAGGAAACTTAAAAAGTTGGAGTGGTTTTTATCAGTCAAAGTAGCTCCAGGTCACACCTCTAAACTCATTTTCTTAACAAGACTCCAGGTATGCAAACACCTGACTCCAGTTAGTTTTTTGTGGTCATTAACACATACTTTTTCCACTATCACTATGAGGTTTTTATGGTTGTTTTCAATAAAGACATGAAAGGTAATAAAGACTTGTAAGGCATTATATTTCTCAATCTCTATCTCAATTCTTCTTGATTTAGATGAAGATCAGATCACATTTTATAACACATTATTGCAGAAAACCATGAAATTCCAAAAGGTCTATATATATATATAATTTTTTCTAAACTGCTTGGAATTACATGCAACAGTTTCAAGATAAAGAAAAAACTACAAAGCTTTTATACATAAAGCAGGCATTTTTTGCTTCATTACCTAATTAGTATATATATACAGTATATATGATCAAGTGAGTGAGTTATACACACATATTCAAATATAAAGTGAACGAAAATGCATTTTCATTTTCATCCACTAATTGTGAGTTATGAGCAACTTATCATATTTTAGTCTCATACTCAGTGCTGTCCGACATTATCACTATCTGTCTCGTAATCCAGCAACTGCCTGCCAGTCAATATGTGTCTGAAACGCAAATAAACGTATGTACTCTCATGTACTGGTGTTTTTGTCTAGTAATTGGTTTCCTAATAATGGAATTACCGCAACCAAATGGCAAAGTACACATGGATTATTGTGAGGGAGTGAGTCCAGGGCCAAGAACAGAATGACTGGCATTATGTAGGCTATCACACACACACACACACACACACACACACACACCCACACACACACACACACACACACACACACACACACACTA
>JAQMYI010000003.1:24615300-24634163 GCA_030014275.1 Clariallabes melas | reverse complement strand
GTGTGTGTGTGTGTGTGTGTTTGTGTGTGTGTGTGTGTGTGTGTGTTTGTGTGTGTGTGTGTAGAAGAGGACGACACTCGAGTTAAAAGGTTCTGCTATCAGCTCTGTCCGTGCTGTGCTCTTATTGTCCTGGGAATGGCTGTGTTAAAGGACTTTGCCTCCTTTTGTGTGAATAACGGCCTCCTTCGCTTAGACAGCTCAACAATGCAGATCCATCCTTCCATCCTCCCGTCCTGCCTTCCTCACTCTCATTCCCTCCTACCTACGTTTTTCTTTTCCTTGCTACATCCATCTCATTTTCACTCTAAAGGAAAACATGACGTCATAAAAAACTGTTATTTTAAAACCTTGCTTTACAATCTTAATAAATGTTGATCGATTTATTGATTGATAATTGTTTTACCTCGCTCTGATTTTATTTTCATCATGAAAGGCAGTAATTAAAAAGGTTTAGTGTCTTTTAATACAAAGTCGAGGACTTCAAGGGGATCCATCGAATGTAAATTTTTATGTAATGCTCCCAATTAATATATCCAAATTCTTCTATAATACAAGATGGAGTGAAAGACCTTGAAGAAAACTCTATGACTAAAGTATATTTCCGTTCAATTCAGTTTTGTAAAACAAGCAAACACTTCCAAATAGTTGGAGAAACTCAAACATTAGCCAAAGCAATAAGCAGATTTTATTACTTTTAAATGAGATTTAGTGAGTTAGTGAGTTTGGGAAAATTCATCCGACTTCTAAAAACTAGACGAGCAGTTTTCTGATTTGAATTTGAATTTATGTTTAATAATTGTGAACAGTTATACAAAACAATTGACAAAAAGTGTACGTAAAATAAAAAAACGAAATATAGGAGCCACACTATATTTTAGCAAACTATGTTTCTTGAGCGATAATAACTTAGCTGTTCGACTCCATAAAGCCACTTCCAAGAACGTTGCCAGAGATCTGATGTTCCTCTTTAACCGGTCTGGGACACCAGAAGACCTTGTTACAGATCGAGGCACGTAATTGCAGATCTGTGATTGCTACGGCTAGTGAGACAACTCACAGTGTCTTTTTACCATCACCTGCCGCATTGTTGTGTTGCCAAATCCCAGCAGGTGTCTTCAGCTCTGTAATGACTTGCAGAAGTTCAAACGGCTATCTTCTTTAAGTGGATGATCTCATAGACCACCTAGTGAGAGCATGCTTTAATCTCACTCTAGAGCTGACAAATGGATACTGGCAAGCGTCTTCTTTACAGAACGATGTTCAGCACCACCGCAGGCCACTGGCACTACCGGAATTCTCATTTGGCCTCCATTTGCCTCATTCCAGCTCCTAATGGACATCGTCATTCAGCCCCATTATAAATTTGCAGCTGCTCACGTTCACTTTGAACCACAAGAAATGGCACCTGGAGCTGACTGAGGCTGTATTGGTTGCGGGACTAAACCTGCAGGAGAATAAGGTAAAGGCAGTAAAGAGGTGCCCACAAAACACCATGAAAAACAGGTTTGTGCCTTTTTGGGGTTGGTGGGATATTACCAGCCTTTTTTGCTGTTTGTTTTTTGCTTATGTTTGCTTTTTGGATGGCCAGAGTGGGTGTCAAGTCAAGTCAAGTCAAGTAGGCTTTTATTTCAACCATATACAGTACAGTACACAATGAAACAAAACAATGTTCCTCCAGGACCAAGGTGCTGCATACAACAGAAATTTACAACAGAAATTAACAAAAAACTAACTAGTTAACTAACTAAGAACCTAATTATCTGACCAGCTCAGACAAAACAGATTAACATTATGAATTAAAAGAAACAGAAACTATCTGTGTGGTGGCCTGAGGTCATGAAGCAAGCAATCCACATCTCTAAAACAGGCTCTCACCAGTTCACCCTTTTGGAAAAACCTTCACTGTCCATCTGTGCATCTTCATTCTCCCTGGGCTCAGGGGTGGGGTTGTCTCAGGAATTTGATGGAGAAAACCACCCAGTCTTGTATTTGAGTTTTTAAATCACCCCATTGGAACGAAGATATGCTACTGTCGAACGCAAAGCCTTCCTCATAAAGTGGGCTGTAAAGCAATTAAGAATACCTTATAACCATGCACATCTGCTATGGATGGTGAGTGCCATCCACAGGGACAGCAGTGCATGCATAAAATATTGTTTACCCTCATTACAGGATTTCTCCTTTCAGGTTAAGCGTACTGTAGCATGGTAACATGGATGGAGTGAGAGAGGACATGATAGTAGTTGGTGTGAGAGAAGAGGATGCAGAGGATAGGGTTAGATGGTGATGGAGATGATTCGCTGTGGCGACCCCTGAAAGGGAACAGCCGAAAGACAAAGAAGAAGAAAAAGAAGAAGAGGTAACGTGGACGGTCCTGGGAACCTGTCCACGGCAGCAGAAGGTCCTACAGTAAATGGACGTATCCCTGTCTTCCATTATCTGCAATGCTTTGTGTACACATAGCCTCCAGAATTTTTATGTTCCCCACACAGCGGAGTGTTCCTGAATCTTGTGCAAAAACTAATAAAAGTGATCATGCATTCATGCTTGTATGATTCGTGTGGGTATGTAAGTCTGGATGATGTCTAAACAAATAACAGGATATATGCATAGCAAAATATACAGTAAATATTTAATAAGGTTTAGGATATTAGAGAAAAAAACTTTCATATAGTCTTATTGATGGATGTTTTTTTTTTTTTTTTGCAGCCTGGCAGAGAGTGCAGTTATCGCCTGTGTATGAGTGAGAAAGAGTGAGCATGAGAGAGACAGAGAGTGAGAGAGAGAGAGAGAGACAGAGAGTGTGAGAGAGAGACAGAGAGAGAGAGACAGGGTTAAGAGTGGGTGCAGCTTGCTGGTGGGTCTGTAATTCTCTGTAATAATCATTTTTTGAGAGGAGAAATCAGGACAAACTCCATTACCTCCTAATCTTTGCCTATATCAGTTAAACAGACAGAAATCCAGACTTGGCCCTGACCGTTAAACACATACTGAGCCATTTATGAATCTTTCTGCAATCACTGCTTGCCTCCTGCCTGATCTCATCACTTTGCCAATCTGTGATAATAAAGAGCTATGTTAATCATATGTAAATACAGATAATAGATGCATTTCCCCTCCATGGGGTTTAGACTGGGTTGGGTATAGCTGGCACATTATTAGAGAGAAACGTAATGAAGAAAGAAAAGAGCAGAAATCGAAAAAAGGTTTTTGACATCCTGCCTGCTGGGACGCCAACAGTGTACTGTGTCTCACACCTTCAGGGTTGAGGGTTCGATTCCCACCTCAGGTTTGTGTGTGTGGAGTTTGTTTGCTCCACCTGTGCTTGGTGGGTTTCCTCCCATAGTCAAAAAAACAAAAACATGCAGATTAGGTTAATTGGCATTGCCTAATTGCCAATGTGTGCCAGTGTGTATACTATATAAATATACTTAAATTGAAATCAATAGACAAGTCAATACACACAGCAGCAATGCCTCTATGCTCAATGGAATTAACAGGGTGACATAACCTCACCATAAAACTTTAATAAAACAAATATTTTTAGAATTCATTTGTAATTATGAAAGAAATAATAATGTGGTTATTATATGATGGATGATCTGACCAGTTTGACCTTGGATTTTTTTTCAGAGAAGAAGAGAATTCTACCTCATGAAACCAGATTTGTGGAGTGAATCTCAAGGAATAAGTTCTCCATTTCTTTAAACTTTATTTCTAACATGGTATATTATATCGGGTCTTTCTAATTATTAGCTTATTGTAATGTCAATATGGTGACACACTTGCATAGTAGTTAACACTGTCGCCTTGCACCTCCAGGGTCCGAGTTTGATTTCTGTCTTGGGAAGTCTGTGTGCATGGAGTTTGCATGTTCTCTCCATGCTTGGTGGATTTCCTCCGGGTTTTCTGGTTTCCTCCCACAGTCCAAAGACATAAAATAAATGAACATTAGGCTAATTGGCATTCCCAAATTTCCTGTAATGTGTTTCCTGTAATTTCATACCACAGTCATAAAAAATGGGAATAAATACAATAGCCTCTACGGTCCCTAGTTGGACTACAGAGGTTCCTAGATGGATGGATGGAATGTCTATAACAGTGAGAGCTCTCGGGTATGTACTGTACACACAAAGCAAGATTCCCATTATGATCTCTTAAGGGACATACAGTAGATACAGTATATTTTGATACATTAGGACATTGGTTCTCAATCCAGGTCCTGGAGGACACACTGTCCTGCACATTTTAATGTTCTCCTCACATTAAAACATTAAAATCTGAATCACAAAAACAATTAAATCTGCAGGACACAGGGTCCTCTAGGACCAGGATTGAGAATCCCTGCTTTCAGAAGTATGCAATCCCTGCTTACAGTGTATGCAATACATATATTAATATTGATACCCATATTTATACAGTGTGGCATTTTGACTCAGTAGTCAGCATTGCCACCTCACAGATCACATCTTTTTTACACCCAAATTCTTTTCTATTCTCCTCCCAACTGCCTAAAACATGGGGCTAAGTGGATTTGGTGTGCTAGGTTTGATTGAGTGTGTGCATACAGTAGTACTGTACCATGTGAATGAATGCAGTCTCACTGTTACTTATTTTTGTCATATACTGTATACTGTATATGCAGTACTCTGGTATTTAACATGTACAGTACATGGCAAAAACACAGTATTGGTGTTGATTTTATTTTTTGTTTTTTATTTAATACATATAATACAGAAAATGTTTCAAAGAGGCTACTTCTGAAGTTTTTGCAACATGGAAGTGAACAATCTTTCTTCCCTAAAAATTTCCAGTTGCTAACTTCAGTCGTTCTGGAGAGATGATTTTATACATGTGCCCCAAAAATGGCCATTTTTCAGAGGTATACTGTCCCACAAATAATAATTTAAAATGTAAATTATTCATATTTCAATGAGGATTGATACAATGTACAGTAAACTTTTAGAAGCATATGACCTGTAAAAATTGTTGCTTATATTAAAAGATTCCATGCAAAATTAATGATTTTTCCCCACCAAAACAATCTGTAGTGTCTGTAACCATGTGAAATTCATGTTGCAATTTCTTAATAATTTTGCATTTTAGGATAATACACTTTTTCAGGTTTATGTCTTTTCATGTGAAATCTAAATCAGCCAAGTTTCATTTGAATGTCAATTAAGATCATTTAAAGATCTGAATAAAAAAAAAAAGCTTTGGATACTACATAAAAGGACATGAAATTGTATTTAGCAAATGTGTTATATAAAAATATACTGTAAATGTGTATGCAAATTTATAAAAAAAAAAAAAAAAAACGAGGCATGGATCGGGAGATAAGAAGCATTAAGTATTATGAAAAGTGGTGTTATATGATCCTGTCTGAAAATTCACTTTTTCACCCAGGTGGGACACTTTTTAGCAACAATACCATGTTCTGGTTGACAGTACAGTATATCAGATTTGAACTATGGATTTGCTGCAGTGATTATTTTTAGGTATTTCAAAATCTTGTTTTGTTGGTTTCAGGTTGTTAAGTCAGTTTGTGTGTCAGGTTACATAACTCTGTTTCTGTTTACACATTTTTACTTAACGTATTTACTGAATAGTTTACTCAACCTGCCATCATAGCAAGTCAACACATTTACAGTATACTGTACAGCATTTGCTACTACTGGTTCCTCTGCGTCATTGTCCTCTGAGATGCGTGTGCCACCTGATTTTGAAATCACAGTGGGCCAGCAGTTGTGATTTTGGCATATTAATATTTTTAGGTGAGAAATTGTCTGTAGACCAACATTGCCTTGTAGGGGTTGTTCTTCTCGAATAGTAAGGTCTTGATTGTCTCGTTACTATTTTAACATATATTTCATAGTAGCTTTTTCAACAATACCATACTGATCAGGGAAATTTAATTTACAGAATACGCCTTTATATTGGGCAGTGTGACCTCCCAAGACATGACACAGCTTACAAATATATCAGCGTGATCTGTGGTCTCTGCCAAGATAAGATGCCTTTGATCACCCTGCCCTCTGTTCATTGTCTCTTTAGTTCTTATCTCACGATGTAGGAGTTCTGTTTAGAGTGCTGAATTCCTCCTGGAGTAGGCATCTCTAATCGCTGTTTTGAGCCTGATTCAAGTTATTATCCTTATCACCTTCAGTAGGGGTAACTGGCAACCAAGCATTGTTCTGATCCCAATCTGTTTGTAAACAAACTTTTACAGGCCTGGAACCCATTTGTTTATCTGCTCAATGACAACTTAGGAATCTCAAAGTAAATTGGTATTAACAAGGTTGTGCTCCAAAGTTCTGGGAGAGTTTACTATCAGATCTCAGGACAAACTTATATATAGTATATCTCTTACACACTCCATCCCTCAGATCTCAGTGGAAACATCTTGTACTGGGAGACCCTACTATCAGTCCTCCCTTGGTGGGAGCGATTACCTATATACCTGCATATTGCATTGGGAGCGTCTATCATCAGTCCTCAGTGGGAGCTTCTAGTGCACATTTTCTCCCACATAAAACATCTGGCGAATCTACCATCAGACCTAAGGGAAGGGCTTCTTCTTTCTCCTGCGTATTGCTTAAGGAGAAGTTGAAACTGCTATCTTTCTCCTGGTAACCCCAACCGGGAAAAAATGCCATCAGATGTTAGGTGAGTTATCTTTCTTTGGCATACCACATTGGGAGACTTTATCAGATCTTAGGGACTCTATCAGATCCACTGTTCTCCCAAATACTTCATTGGGAAAATCTACCATCAGTTCTTAGTGGGAACTTCTAACTTTCTCTTGGGGCATCCTATGAGCAGAACTCGGGGGTAAACCTCCACCTATCTTCCATAGGACTGCTCTGGAGACAACTACTATCAGATCTCTGTGAAACCTCAATTTATCAGGAGTATACAAGATGAGGAGGATCTAGTGCAAACAGAGCAGAGATCAAAGGAAACATTCACCTAACACCTACATAAACCTTTACGAAGACACTATTTCCATGGCTTTCCTGTTCTAATCTTGTAAATTTCGTCACGTTGAACTTCTTGCTTTTAAAACTACTGTAATTTTCAGTGTACTGTATATTAAACTTGCTTAACCTGGGTCACGCTTTATGCATCCTAGGAGGGAATTAGTCAGATAAGCAATCAAGAGTCTAAAGAAACTTTTAAAACAATGCTAACATACTTCATTATGGGGATGTGACAAAATACTTAAATCTGACTTGAGTTGTGGTAGATAACTATACAGCTACAGAGACTATCCAGTTAGCACACGGATAGTTCAAGATCCTTCATACCATCATTATGCGAGAAGCAAAATGTACATATATACTGTAGGTAAATATGTAAATGCGTCATTGGGTTTAGAGATAGAGAAAGGTGTTAAAAAATATTATGTAGCTCTGTTATTACCAGTGGTGCAGGAAATAACCATGGGAAGGCAGGAAAATGCACGTCTCAGAGATGTACCCACCTTTTCATGCTGAAGAAAAGAGTCAGCGCAGCACACAATATAACCCAATTTGTGTGAATTAAAGATTGAGATTAAAGCTGCGGAGTCCTTACGGCTTCCTTTCGAGGCATTTAATAGAAGAAGTGTGCTCCCTATTTTAATCTGCTGAAAGCTTGCTAATTACACTTAAAAGCTTGGCTGCGGATGTTAGTGCCGTGACGTGTGAAGTCTTAAAAAAAAAACGGTTTTATCTGTGCCTGTATGTGTTCGGAGTAGCTATTGAAGCATATGAAGTCACGTCACTACTAGACTTAGTTAAAGTGTTTGAAATAAAAAAGTCAATTGGAGACATGAAGTATGACTGAATGGCATAAAAAAAAACAGGAGGAGCTTGTGCGGTTTCTCTCTCAGACACACAATGAATACACCTGTATTGCTTGCATACGGTGACAGTGGGTAATGAAAAAAAAATGTATACCAAATTATTTGAGTGACTTGCTGATATACAGTAAAGGTTTTCATAATAAACCAGTTGATGTCTTATTACAATAAAAAAAAGGATGAAAACAAAAGTAATGATGCATTTTTGATTGCATGTCACACATGGTTAATTTAACCTCTTATAAGGCATATATAAACCTTATTCCACTAATTTGGTCCCCAATGCTCTGGGCACCTTCAATTTATCTAGGATTAAACCTAGTGATTAAAAGTAGGAACTGCAACAAGCATAAATAGAGGCCCATTGGGACAGGAATTACATTGCCCCATGCTCAGACAATAAATGCTAATTAATTTCACATAATTCGTTATCATAATATCACAAATCATAATTTTAAAATTTAATAATTAACATCTGTATATTGTACAGGCATAAACAAAAATTGTCTACACTATGAAGAAAATTGAGAAATTCCCATCATGATCATTAATAGTTATTGATATTGAGTGATACTTATTTACTTGTTCATGTTCAAGAACTTGAAGCCCATTGTTTAGCAATCAAGATGTTCATATCCATATGATTTTTGCATTTTAGCTTTAGGATGATAATTAAAGAATAGTGAAGTAAGGTGGCCAAGAAGTGCAAAACAAAACAACAAAACAGAAAACAAAACAACTAATTCAAAAACAAAATAACAAATCAGAAAACACAACAACATTTAAATGCCGTGACGATCAATACTTCTTGTATGTCTTGAGTGACAGATGTCTCTTCCAATCAAAAATTTCATTCTTCAATTTCCTTTTCCAGTTTGACTGAATTCTTGTTGTGTTCTGTTCTGTTCTCTCACTTGCTATTTTGTTTCCAGGTATGTGGTTGTGTTTTTGAATTTGTTATTTTGTTTTCGGGTTTTGTGGTTTTGTTTTGGGATTTTTCATTAAATTTATTGGTTTTGTTATTTAGTTTTGAACGTTTTTTTGTTTTGCCATGGCGGCACGGTGGTGTAGTGGTTAGCACTGTCGCCTTGCACCTCCAGGGTCCGGGTCCGATTCCCGGCCAGGCTCAATTCCTGTTTCTGTGTGCATGGAGTTTGCATGTTCTCCCCGTGTTTAGTGGGTTTCCTCCAACAGCCCAAAGAACTGCAGATTAGGTTTACTGGTGTTCCCAAATTGTCTATAGTGTGTGAATGAGTGCCCTGCAATGAATTGACACCCTGTCCAGGGTGTACCCACCTCGTACCCTAAGTCTCCTGGGATAGGCGGCTCCAGGCCCGCTGCGACCCTGAATACAGGATAAAGCGGTATAGACGATGAAGCGACCTCGACGACTTTTTGACCACCGTAGTTTACAGTGTCAATGTCACAGCAAGGTGTATATATATATATATACATATACTGCATATACCTGTGACCATGAGTTTGATCTTGGACTAGGCTGATCAGGGCAATTCTTCTGTGATGGCTTGTGACCACAGTTGCTAAATAGTATAAGACTAAAATTCCCACGGTTTTGTACCCGAGTCTCCATCAGTGTAAGTGGACTTTGTATTACCTTTCCTGTTATAGTGAACTTTTAGTCTTATAGCTCACAGATGTACCAGGGACTGATTTATGGACATGATATCACCCAGATGAGGATGGGTTCCCTGTTGAGTCTGGTTGCTCTCAAGGTTTTGTCCTGTTATCATCTCAGGGAGTTTTACTTTGCCACTGTCTCCCTCGGCTTGCTCATCGGGGACAAACTGATAATTTATTTTAAATAACTATTTAATTTTGTTGAAGCTGCTTTGAGATAATGAGCATTGTTAAACGCACCATTCCAATTGAAATGCTGATGGCATACTGTAGTAGTGTTGCTTTTTAGCTTTTTAAAGATCCTTTTTAGATCCCTTAACATTTGTACTATTTTCATTTGAGGCTGAAGAGAATTCACCAATATAGAGAAATACCAAGATTCCTTTAAACTGAATAAAACCTAAACACAGAAATAGTGACAACTGTTTTCCTTGGATACTTCCATTCTTATTGTCTATATGATATTTTTGAAAGTTGCCTAATTTAACACAAAACCTGTACCTCTACCCTGCACCATTCAGTTACAGTTCATCTAACAGTGTAAATGCAAAAGATAAATCTCTATGCCGGAGAACAGCATACATGCACAGTTGCATCAGGTACTTACAGTAATAGATGCTGCTTTCATTTCAGAGGACCAGGATGTCATGGTGAAAAGTTTATTGCTATTATTTTTTTATTATCTGAGTGCAAAGTGCTTCTGGGACTGGAGGAGGCGAGCTATCTGAGACAGTCGGAATGGTTGATGTAATAGTAGTTGTCATGCATCACATCCGTTCCACTGGCTCCCAAAAGTTCAGAAAGCACTTTGTAAATGCCCTGCTGAGTTTCCTCACTTTACTCCTCCAGTAAACACGTATGGAAATACAAATAGTATGTTATTAATGTTACAGTGTGTGTGCACCATTTTTGAAGAGGTTCACCACTGGAGAAATCTTTCATTTGTGACTCAACAAAATAATATCGATATTGGCAGCTGTAGAAATACATTTTCAGCAGCGACTGTGAAGATACAGTACACTTTTCTTGCCTTTAATAGGAACATTATAAGATGCATTAATGCAAATAAACACATACATTTACGGCATTTGGCAGACGATCTTATCCAAAGCGACTTAGACTTTATCTTATTACACATCTGAGGGTTAAGGGCCTTGCTCAAAGATCCGATTGGGGTAGCTTGGTGTTGGTGGGGGATTAAACCTGGGACTTTCCGGTCAACACCTTAACCACGAGCTACTCCAGCCCTGCAAATGCAAATGCACAATCAGGCCAATGTAATGCATGATGGACAAGCAGCTCAGTCGATGCTCAAGTACAATGATCTGAAATGGGATGGTGGAATGTTAGATTTCCACAGCATGGTTGTTCATGCAAAAAACATAGTTTATTTATTTTTTTTAATTGTTGATTCTTTCTATACCTACATTTATTTAATTTTATTCTATTTTATGCTTCTTCTTCTTTCTTTCTTTTTTTTATTTTTTAGTGGCATTCATTTGGGGGACAGCAAAGGAAGAATTTCATTGTACGTGGGGGAACATGTTTCTTTACTGTGCATATGGCAATAAAACTTGAAACATGAAACTTGAACTCTTGAGATTTTCACACACACACAAAAGTGGCAGTTCTGCAGGTAAAAATGCTGTATTAGTGAGATAGATCAGAGGAGAATAGTGATAGTGTTTTGAGGTGACCTGAAGGCTATGTTAGCTAACATTGCTATATACGGTATCATTATGAAAGCAGCTGTGCGATGTTAAAATCATAACCTTAATTGATATTCGATTAGAATCCATGCGTTTTAATCTTGCATATATGACACCTGGTTTAAAACAAAACAAACCAAATCCTATACTATACAAAATGTTTCACTTAAACATCTCTCTTTGATGGAATTAATTGTTATTGGATTATTGCAGTGCTGCTCGACAGCCTTTAATGGCTTTCTGAGCGAACATTTCAACATCTGTGCACGCACACATACATTATACAGGAGCTGTCGTCAGGCTTTCAGTCGTTTATATATTGTAAATGAGCACTTAGTTGAATGATCCAGACCACCCACGTCACTCGCTAATTGCAGCATTGACATCTTAATAAGGGGTTTCTGTTTATGTCAAATAAAATACCTGAGCCGTTTGTTTAGTTTTTTATTATTTTCATTTTTTTTTCTTTTTTTGCATGAATGTGATGAATATTTAAATTTGTTATCACTTTTTAAAGACTTTTACCACTTTTGTTGAATACTGTCAAATCATGGCCAAAATTGGCTTTAGACAGCTTACAACAAATCCTAAGGAAGACGAGATGTCACAGGTTAGTAAAAGTCAGCGTGTTAGAAATGCAGAAATCTACTTTTAATGCTTGCCTTAATCACTGGGCATTAAACAAGCAGATTAGTTTCAATTTAATTGGGAATTTAACTGAAGAGTTTACAGTAGAGTTTGTTTTAAATATAAGTGGCGTTCAAATCAAACAGGGACTTTCGATTGTGCAGAATGACAGAGAGTAAAAATCCCTTTATTTCTTGATATAATCCACTGCTACACTAATGTACTTATCCCAGAGTCCCACTAGTGCTTCGATACCATCAAGGTAGAAGGTTTTCCCAGGAAAAACCTGAGCCATGATCAGAATGCCTGCTTCACGTCTGAAACGCTGGCCTCCCAGGAACTCCTTCAATTCCCCAAGCATTCTGGGAAAAGGCTTGGAGCAAAGTCAGGCCTGTACAGGGGACGTCAAGTTGGCATCAAGTTACCTGTCGATTTTCCAGGATCAGGCGTTCCACTTGCTGAACGTTGACAGAAATACCTGTAGTGGGCTCTGAGTCACCTCGTTAATCGTTAATCGTCATTAACGAACTTGTGGAATTTTTCAAAACGCTTCGACTATTTTACTGCGACATAGAAAGTCTCATCATCACACTGTGCTTGAAGTCTTCTGCAGTTGTCAATCAGTTTCACACCCATTCACAAGTCCCGGTTTGACTTGAACACCCAACATGCAGAAAAAAAAAGAACAGACAGATTACAGAAAGTTTTTAAAGGGGTGTGAATTATTGTGCAGCTCCCTGATTAATATATGATCACAACTGAAAAAACAAGAGAAATATGATAAATGAGAAATAAAATACACATAACCACATAAAAGCATATTCATATTCCATATGATGACTTTTACACCATATTTTGTATCATTCTTCTTAAGCACTTAATTAAATCTAATTACATTTTTCTTACGTAAATACAGTGTGAACAGTTCAAATGTGGGAAGGTGTGAAACATGACATAAAGAACAATACACTATACAAATGTTAGGATTGCAGAGTAATGCTCCACACATCATTGTAGCGCTTAACACAGACCAGCCATTTGTCTTGACAGCGTAAATGTTCCTGTAGAGATAAGAGGTTCACAAGTTAGTTAAAAATCCCGGCATATCATAAAATTTCATTTTCTAACAACAATCTAGGTAGTTTAAGGATTACATCATTCAAAACATTTAACTTTTAAAACTCTCTCTGAACAACAAAACTGCACGGATTCATGCCAGCAGCACAGCATAGATTAATGACAATTTAAAAAATAAAATAAAATAGATATATACTTATAGGAAGCCTTATAGTGTATTTTTTTGGTCATAGAAACAACCGGAAATAACCAGAAAAACGAGATCGTGTGTACAGTATCTGTGCTATTTCTTTGCCTATTGACCCATTTTAAATGTTTTTTGCTCAGTCATGTTTAGGTACTGTGCAGTAGTTGGTGAAAAATGAATTAAATTCAGTTCATCATGTTGGCTATTTTGTGCTGAAAAAAAAAAAAAGATATTACACTCTATACTGCAGAATCCTAAGCCCTATACAGTATATGTTTATTAAAACAACAACAACTTGTTTACAAAATAAATAACAGCTAAATTTCGCTGATCTTTAAGGGCTACATATTACATCATTCAAACGTGTAAAGGAATGAATAATCTCATGAACTTTTATCCTATCCTTTATTTAAGCATTGATGACCACAGGTATTCCATGTCCTGCTTTTTAAAGGGGTATTACAGATTATAAATTCTCACTGTTATTTAAACAGGATTCCTGCAGTTAAACCAGATCTTATTCCTTTATTTTTTCCAGAGATAACAGTGTGCGTATGAGGAGCTTACGTTCTTTAAAACTAATATTTTTCAGTTTTAACTCTGTCTGCTATATTCTCAAGGTGACATGCTCTGACATCTGCTTTTCAAGAGGTTTTTGCAGAGATCGTGTCTGCATGTCTGCAGCTCTAAAGTGGGAACCTGAAGTGTTGGGGATAATGAAAAAATATTTAAAAAAAACAAACAAACATGTTTTTGTTGTTGCTTTGTGAACAGTTTGATGAAGAGCAGAGATGAAAATGCTGCAACTACCCCTGTTCTTTAATTGCTTTAACAGTAGATGCATGTTTAATGCTTGTCTCATGGATTTCTTAGGATTCTTCAATGGCACAAAGTTAGATTTTCTCAAAAACTACCCGTTGTTACTCATAACACTTATACACGTATGCCCATTACAGGAAAGCTCTTACAAGTATACATTTCCGCAGACATCCTGGTGCAGAGTCACATGGATTCACTTTGGGTTGAAGATCAGAGTTTCTTTTCTTTTCTTTTTTTTTTTTTTTTTTTTAAAGAGACATGAAGGACGACTGATGTTGGAAGTCAACTACAGAGGGCATCAGTGTAGAAGGAAAAGTATAGTTAAAAGAGAAAGCACAAAATGTTCTTTGTGTGTGTGAGTGAGAGAGAGAAAGAGAGAGAGATAAATAAATAAAGTAGGGTCACAAGGCGAGAGAGTGAGGAAGAGAGCGGAGCGAGTAAATGTACAATGAACCTGTTTCCCATGTGCACTTTGCAAAACCATTTTAAGAATGACTGCAAATGTCAGAAATAATGACGGATTTTATATGGGTTTGCTCATGCATCTGTTTAGTATACCTAATTCACTTTTTTGACAGATATTTGGACAGTTAGGGAGAAACCTGGACGTAACCCACATGTCAAGTGCAGAACGTGCACAAAAACACTGCACAGACATGAGCTCAGACTCGAACCAAAGCACGTAAGGCTGAGAGGTTTTGCTTCCTGCTGTGCCACCTACACCATTATAAACATTTTTATATGCCTGAAATAAAAGCTTCTGTCAATTATGGAGGATATTAAAATTAGCCCTCATGATGTATTTCACCCATATATTCAATTAAATTTTCAATTCAATTTTATTTATATAGCGCTTTTAACAATGGTCATGCAAAATATATGAAGGAAAAATGTCAAACCGGGACTTTTGATTGTGCAAAATAACAGAAGAGAGTAAAAGCTCACTTTATTTCTCTATATAATCCCCAACTACACTAAGGCAATTATCCTAGCGTTTCACTAGTGCTTGGATACCATCAAGGTAAAATGTTTGCACAGTATGACTGCCTGCTTCACCTTTGAAACACTGGCCTCCCAGGAACTCCTTTAATGGCCCAAACATGTGGAAATGACTTGTCCAGAGATGTGGCAGTTCCTATAACGTGCAAATGGTGTTGGTGACTGATTGTGTTTACAGTTCCCACAAATCCAAGTCACATCATCCGGGATCTTCATTCACATTATTCAAATGTTTTACTGTGGCTAAGAGTCTCATCATTGTACTGCGCTTAAAGCATTCTGTAAATGTCAATTGGTGTTGCACCTTCATTTAAAAGCAATTTTATCATATGTCCTGATATGACTTGAACAGCCTTCGTGCATATAGCCCAATTTGACACCAAAGCGTTAAACTTGGCTACATGTTTATTAGTCTAAGATGCATCTAGATTTATATCAGATCAGATCAAAGGGCCACATTTTAACAATCCCAGCAATCAAAGCATTTTTTTTTGCTTTGTAGTCTTGCAAACATTGTGTTGTTCAAGAAAATTATCTTACAGAATGATTGTAGTTCTTTTTTCCCTCAAGTTTCCTTACAACAATTCACACATCACTTTGTGCTCTAAGGTTGCCACAATAGATCTTTATGTTTTATGTCCAAAAGACCACAAGCGTGTTTCAAAATAAACTGATTGGACAGCAGTTTCAAGTCATTCCACACATTTTCAATCCATCTAGGGTCTTGTCATTGACTGGGCTGTTGTAATACATTCAGGTTGTTGGATCTGTACCACTCTTGTGCAGCTTTGGTTGTATGCTTATTTATTCTGATTATGGTTGTACTGTATGTTGTCCTGCCAAATGTGAATCTCTGCCCTGGCTGAAATAGATATAACCGGGTTTTCTTCTAGAATTGCACATAATTTGCTTCCACTTACAGTATATGTAGAACAGCATCCTCGCAACACCATGCTTCACTTTAGAGATGGTGTTTTTAGTGTAATGAGCATTGATGGAATTCCAACAAAGGTCTTTGCACCAAGGTCAAAAAAATTGCCTTTGGACAAGAGGACCATTTCTTTTTTGACGATGAAACTCAAATATGGTCAACTTGACTCAAATATGGTCAAGGTAGTTAATCAGCTGCATTTTGCTGCTTTACAACTGTCTGTAAGTGAGCCTACTTTAAGTGTTTTTGCATACCCACAGAGATAGCCATAGCATGTGTCAAGTAGCATTAAAGGTTAGAAAGTACTTTTGTCCTGCATTCACGTTTAGTCTACTTGTGCACTTTCTTTTCTCAAAGAGCTTACATGCTTTAGACAGCAAAGATTGTTTAAAGTTCTCCCTAAAAACATCTTCTGCATCATACGTGAATGCTTTCAGAAGAAACAGTGAAACAATTTACAGTATCAGTGGAACCTGTTTAGCACTGAGTCCACGATCCACTTTGCATCCTTTGTTTCAAATCACCATGTCTGGAAAAAGTCTCGAGTGCTTTATATGCCCACCACTACATTCATAATGTAATTTGATTATGCAAAAACAGCTCTGCTGCCAATTACAAGTTTACAATGTGAAATTACTTCTTAGACTATCAGCATCATTCACATCAGTTTTTATAAAAAACTTGAAACATGAACCTCATCCTCATCATCTCTTTGATCAACTTATCTCTACTTGTGCTACATTCAGTGGACAAATAGTCACCAATTTGTTCACTAACGGTGTGTCACATTAAAAATTTGTCTGCTGTTTTGATAACGTACCTGTAATAGTGGACATTATGGACAGCTGATAACTGATCACAAGTGCAATTGGTTAGATTTATGTCCATGTCCATATATTGATCAAATCAAGAGTCAGGGACATTTTAGACATCTTTAAGTGCTCTAATTGTTCTTGTATTCTGACTCCTTGATCAATGTGATGTTTTCAGGAAGATAGCCAAGCCTAGGTTTAAAAGTAGTAAATTATCTAAAAAACATTTCCTCACTATTTTGATGAAAAATCTTTAAGTTGTATCAAAGTAACGATTAAAAAAATACATTAGCTGAAATCTTCTTCATCTTTTTATTTTCTAGGCTAACATTTAGTTCTTATATACAATAGCTGCAGTAATCTCTGAATCAAATTGGTAGAGTATACAGGTACAATGGAGATCAGTTTTTCTAATCTGTGAACTTAAAGTTTTTCATTCAAGGCATCATGATTTCTTAAAACATCAGATATTATCTGTCTGAAAAACAAGTCACTTCTCCAGGAGCATGTGGAAAAAGTTTGGTTGATTACAATTTATTTGAACTTTTGGGCTGATAAATATAGACAAATCATAGTAAGAATAAGAGTTGTACAACCAAACTGTCATATTCAGTCACAGTGATTTATGTCTTAACTTCATAAAGTGTGGTTGAAAGTTCACCAACTCTCCAACTCATACATACTTTCTTATTTATCACTATTTCTCTTACTTTTACATAAACAGAAATTCATCCTCATCATTACAGACTGTTTTTTTTTTTTTTTTTTTAAATAATATCAATACTGATGATGATAATAAATTATGGCAAGAACAAGATAAAAAGGTACACTTTAAAATAATTATTCTATTTATTCCTTACAATCTCACTCTTTCATTTATTATTATTATAATTATTATTAATAATAATAATAATAATAATAATAATAATAATAATAATGACAACAAAAAAATCTGCATTGCTCATTGACTGTGAAACATAGATTTTATTCAAACAATTAAAAATATTTGTCTTCCATCTAAAGCACAGATCTCTATCAGAATTGCCATACATCAATAAAACATTTCCTGATAAATCCCTAAATTGATAACAGGTCATAAATGGAACAGTTTTTTATTTATTATTATTATTATTATTATTTCATTTTCTTCTTATGTACATTTTAAATCGACATGACGGTGTGCAAGAGAAACCCAAAGAAATAAAACCAAAAAATAGATATATATGGGGGGAAATATGTAGAGAGCTATATTTATAGACTTTGAGGATGGTATCTCGACAAAACGATTAACACGACGTGAAAGTTTTCCAGAAGAAATTCTTGCAGCCGGCTTTGCGCTCGCGGGGAGCCAGCATGGGACCGGCGGCGCGCTC
Organism: Clariallabes melas; assembly: GCA_030014275.1. Taxonomy (NCBI): domain Eukaryota; kingdom Metazoa; phylum Chordata; class Actinopteri; order Siluriformes; family Clariidae; genus Clariallabes; species Clariallabes melas. The sequence continues at coordinate 24,616,148 of JAQMYI010000003.1, read as the reverse complement.
CATCTCCAGGCGCGCGCCCTCGCTCTCCGCGGTACGAGACCCTTCATCCGAGTCCAGCACCTCGTTTTCGGCTTGTGCGAGTTCCGCGAGCAGCTCCGCGAGCGTGTACCTGGTGAGCTCCTGCACAGACCAAAAAAATAAAAAAATAAAAAAGGGCACAAAAATTACACATTTTCCACAGTTAAAATGTTAAACAATTCTAAACTTTTGCCGTTGTTATACACTGCATGTTCCGTGGCGCTTCAGTCTCTATAATTTCTCTCAGTCAATTTCAGTCAGATGCCGCAGGTTTATCTACAGTATCTATCTGTTTAGTGTATCTCTTTCTCTTAGTGATAGAGAGATAGATCTGTGCGCTTCACTGAAGATGTAACACAATGCCAAAGCTCTGCTATATATAAAGAGGAATATGCTTAAACACATTGTAGTTTCAAACAAATTCCAGTTAAATTTCAGCACCACGGACAGCTCCAGAACGCTTTCTTCTGGAGCATTGCGGCACAATGATTTCCCTTTCTTTCTTTCTTTCTTTCTTTCTATTTTCTTTTCTTTCTTCATATTTGTTTCGTCCACCCGAAACCCTCGCCTTTCTCTTACCTGTTTCCCGGACGGCGCAAGAATCGACCTCTGTAGGAACTGGCGCAGTTTGGCATCGGACGGCGCGCCTGAGACGCTGCAGACGGCGAGCGCGACGGCCAGGAGAGCCAGAGCGCACTGGATCCGCGTGGAGAGCATGATGATGATGATGATTAGAGAGAGAGAGAGACAAAGTCTGTTCCTTCTGCAGCAGTTCTTTTTGGGTTACGTCTTCTGTCGGTTGCCGCAGGTCTTTCCCCCCACCCCCTGAA
>JAQMYI010000003.1:24586785-24604527 GCA_030014275.1 Clariallabes melas | reverse complement strand
ACCTGTCGGGCTCGGGCCGAAATCTGTCGGGCTCGGGCCCTGTCGGGCCTAACTTTTAAGGCCCGATTACAGCTCTAGTAAGTACTACGGTATACAGCAAAATGTCTGTATAACACTCAGGTCTGCATAATCCTCGATTCATCATGATCATGATCCTGACTCACCCATCAGAAATCTGCTGGCTAACTGGGGAAAAAAAAAAACGGAGACATTTTCTAGAAGCAATGGTAAAGTTGATCCACTTCTCAAATTCAAATTAAGCCTATTTATCACATTATTATCTTCTCCCCACTCTTCTTTGTTCGTCACTCTCTCTCTCATCCTCTCCCTTTCTTCTCTTCACTTCTTAGCTCACTTTTGAAGTTTCACAATTCTACAATAAAGCTGCATTAAAATTTGTACTCGAAACATTTTTTAATCACAGCCCACAATCATGTGTATGAGCGCGTGTGCGACTGGCTCGATGTGTGTCTGTCTGTGTCGTTGCTTAAAAAGCGAGGTGCAGAATCAATGGTATTCAGAAATGACTCAGTGAGGCAGTGGAAAGAGAAAAGAGCACCTGCCATCAGAATCATCGCCTATTGACAAACATGACCACATACACACATCCACGCACTCGCTTATACGCCACCTCGCCTCACAATCAGAGCCTACTGATGCACATCCACACTAAAGACGTTTTCAAAGTGTCAAATATAACCTTAAGGAACCCAGCTACAGTGCCACAATCAGCCTCTACTGACACTTTCAATGTGACACAGTTACCAAACACACACACACACACACACACACACATGCACACACACTTAAATTGTAGGTTCAACAAGGCTGCTATGTCATCTGAACCCAGTAGAACTCATATGCTGCTTGTAAAAAGAAAAAGGCCCAGTGCATAAAAAAAACTAAATTGTAGAATACACACAGCCAAGGAAAGTTTTCTCCATTTTTTAAACAAGTGTTTTTCCTTTTTTGAAAAATATCAATGTAGCAAAATAAAATAAAATAAAATAAAATAAATTGGCGCCACCATGGTGGCGTAGTGGTTAGCACTTTCGCCTTCACCTCTCGGTTTCCGGGGGTTATTTCCACCACGGGTCTGTGTGCATGTTCTCTCCATGTCTGGTTTCCTCCGGGTACTCCGGTTTCCCTGTATACAAGATACAAAACTATTGTATAGATGATGAATGAGTGAAAAAAAAATTATCGAAAGGTGAAGGAAGTATTCCTTAACTTCCAGCAAGATTATGGCCATGTCCAAATGTTTTTGTGTCTGATTGTAAGGAGAGTCTACAGTATGTTGTTATTATTATTGAACACTGTAAGAAACATGCTAGGGACTAAACATTCGCGTTATGCTGTCATAAGCAAAAATATACTGTAGACGAATTAGTCCCATAACACATAAGACATACACAAGAAGGAAAACAAAACTCAAAGAGCAACCCAAGAACCAAACTGAAATATCCAAACTTCAACAGAAACCCTGAAGCAAAAAAACAATGTCAACATGAATGGCCGTAAAGAGTTCAAACACCATGGATTCAGTGGTGTATACTGCCCTACAGGGGACACCGAACCCCCGGAACCTCCCCAAAAGGCAAGAATTCTGATCCGGGTGATCCTCCCCAAAATCCTTTGGTTTCTCTGATGCTGAGACTGTGATACAGGGCATGGGGGTTGGCTGGGACCTTGGCATGTGAGCTGTTATAGGACTTGGCATAATGACTGAGGACAGGAGTTAACTATGGCCAGGGCTCAGGGCTTAAAGTAGGCACAAGGCCAAGACTTAGATTACACTGAACCATATTATGTGCTGGGAGGGCAGCTTAGCAAATATCTGGATGTATGGTGAGCGGCACTTCTGGCGTTGCTCTGTGCTGGCGTCCCTTGTTGTCCCTTGGGATTCTTTTCCCTCTGGAAACTCTTTTTCCACCTTGTGTCTTCATTCATTCACTCTAAGCGGAAACTAGGAAGCATAAAAACATAATCAAGAACTAAACTGAACTACCAGAGCTTAGCAAATGTGAGCCAACAAGAAAGAAGCAAGAATTAACATCCACATAAAAGTCCCTAATCCATGGGTCTACAGGACCCTCCAGGAGACAGCTCTGACACTGTCCAAACACAATGAAACACTTTAGACCATCACATGGTTTTTCATGCAGGTTTCCTCAACACCATAAAAACCACTTGGGTGCCATAAATGAGGGGCGAGTAAGAATGAACCCAAGGCCTCCTGAGTGGCAGGGGTCCTTAAAAATGACAACCACTGAAAAGAGTTGCCTTTACCAAGGTTGATCCCAGGATATTAGCTTTCGAGCAGCTCTGTAATCTCTAGTGGCACCCCCGGCCATGGCCATGTCTTATTTGCATTATTTGCTGAGATGATGGAGCTGAGGGGCAGCTCAGTGTTTACAAAAAGATGCTGTTCCATAACTATATGAATTATGATATTTCTGGCAAAAATTCTAGTCTGTTAATCCTTGAGGCTTACCAATAATTTGCATCTTGTGGTAAACTATCTGTGTTTACTTTGGTGAAAACTTCTCTTCATTTGTTGACTTTGATACACTTCTGGAGGATGTCCTTGATTTGGTCAACTGTTGTGAGGGGGGTTTTCTTACCTAGAGAAGGAATTCTTTTGTCATCTACCACAGTTTTTTTCTGTGGTCTTTCAGGTCTTTTGATGTTCCTGAGCTCACCAGGGTGTTGTTTCTTACGAAATAGATGACTTGGTCATACCCAATGTTAAGTAGGTATCTCCTAAAGCTCTCCTGGATTGTTGTGCTCCTTACGATATTATGGAGAGCTAAGACTTGGAAGCCTGCAATGGAACTTATTTTGGTCACCACCAACAACTCATGACCATAGGAGACTACAGTAATTGTACATAAATTAACTATTAAACAGAGGGCTTCTACTTCTTCACCACCATAAGTAGGTACAGAGACCTGAAACATTTGTCAACCGAGATCTCACAAAACAATGTGTTGGTTAGCGACTGATTGCATGATTGGTGATGAGTTACTGCAGCACAATATTGCCACAGTTGTATTCATGTGTTATCATTTATTTTTCTCTCATTCTGTCTTAATTTCTATTACTGATACTTAAAACTGTCGTGAAATTCTCTTCTCAGCATGTGGTGCTGTTCAAATAGCTTTTTCTGCCTTCTTTCGTTCTACTATTGGCATATTTCCTAATTGTGTGCACACGCAACATGAAGCTAGTCAGTGATTAGCTTGCCCATTTATACCATATTGTCTGGGAATCAATGTGAAGTCTTATAGTGCATTTGTATAAGACCTTTTTTTTTTATTTTTATACAAGACAGTATTGTATAAGGTCTGAGACAAGTTTTATTTTTATTGTTCTGGAGACAGAGGTGGAGAACATAGGCTGCATTGCCCGAGGATGGCACATCCTCATCATTCCTGCCTGAGTCCTGCACTGAAGACCTACTTTGTCTGAGCCTGAGAGGTACATTGAGGCTTTTCCAACTAAGCCCAAGGCCAGTGCCAAGACGTCTCCTGACTACAGAGAGGATGCTTTCCCTCTTTCTCTTGACACTTTCAAAAATGTCGTTGATTTTTCTCTTGACCCCTACTAGGATGTTATCAATATAAAGATATAATGGCTATGCCTTCTGATCCTGGTGAGTACCTCTTACATCCACAGAGGACACTACTGTACCCATCTTTGTTGATGATTACATCACTCCTTCCCCCTGGTGATTTTGGTCTCCCCCCTGTCCTTTGAGGCATCCCACTTCCTTGTCCTGTTTTCCCAAGACTGATTTATGTGTGTCCACCTTCTGGCCTCACAGAGGACCATCCGTATCCATTTTGGGGATGATGCTTGTTGTGCAAAGAATATTTCCATTTTACTTTAGAAGATGCTGCACTTCTGGATCCTTGAGCACATTGTCCGTGAGTTGCCAGAGGTCTTGAGGGAAGGCTTTGCCTGAGATGATTCAGAGAAATTTGTTTCTAAAGGCCTCGAAAATCATGGACACTTACAGTTCCAGGAACTTCCTTTGACTGTATTGTCGCCTGTCAAGTCATGTTAGAGGTTTAGCAGTTTACAACAATTTCTTAAAAAAATAAATAAAATGAAACATTACATGAAACGGATGTCATAGATGTCATTTCAGTCATCTACAGTAGGTTCTTAAATTCAGTATTTACACCTGTTTTTAATATAACTTCATGCTGAACTAGATGCCTTTAGAAGAAATAATAAAGGCTATAATGTGGTTTTATTAATCCAGCTGATACTAAAGCTCACTTTGTCTTTCAGCATGGCGCAGTAGAAGTGTGCTTTTTAAAATGACTGCTCAAATGAACTTAAATGGAGATATAAATGCTTAATTCTCCATTTGAACCGGCCCATTTCTCTAATGCGTTTTCCTAGTTAATAGTTTGCAATGCTGTTGATGAAATTAAGTTAATGTGCAAGATAGATTGAATTATATTTAACTGAAGTCATTATTCTCATTTGGTTTACTATGAATATTACAGTACATTATATAAATATTTCAAACATTATTACACACGCGCACATCCCCACGCACACACACACATAGGTTTTTCTGTTTTTGTGAGGACCTTCTGTTCATATCCTTGTTAACCCCAGTACCCAGAAGAGAAAATGTTCCTTACATTTGTTAAGCTGCAAATAACACAATAGTTATTGTAAAGACATGTGACTCCGTCCTAATATTGTGAGTAAACTTGTCAGTGTCATTATAAGGACCTTTAGCACTGTCCTATTTGTGTGAAGTCAAGGACATTTGACTCTGTCCTATCACTGTAAGGACATTTGACTCTGTCCTATCACTGTAAGGACATTTGACTCTGTCCTATCACTGTAAGGACATTTGACTCCATCTGATCATTGAAAGAACATTTGACTCTGTCCTATCATTGTAGGGACATTTGAATCCATCCTACCACTGTATGGACATTTAACTCCATCCTATTGTAGTAAGGACATTAGACTCCATCCTATCAACATTCAACTCCATCCTAGCATCGTATGGACATTTGACTCCATTTTATCGTTGTAAGAACATTTGACTCTGTCCTATCACTTGAAGGACATTTGACTCCATTCTTTCATTGTGAGGACCGTTGACTCCATCCTACCACTGTACGGACATTTGACTCTATCCTATCAATGTTCAACTCCAACCTAGCATTGTAAGTACATTTGACTCTGTCCTATCACTTGAAGGACATCTGACTCCATCCTCTCATTGTGAGGACAGTTGACTCCATCTTATCATTGTAAGGACATTTGACTCCATCCTACCACTGTACCGACATTTGACTCCATCCTATTGTAGTAAGGACATTAGACTCTATTCTATCAACATTCAACTCCATGGACATTTGACTGTATCCTAGCATTGTAAGGACATTTGACTCCATACTATCGTTGTAAGGACATTTGACTCCATCCTATCGTTGTAAGGACATTTGATTCCATCCTATCATTGTAAGGACATTTGACTCTGTCCTATTATTGTAAGGACATTTAACTCCTTCCTATTGTTGTAAGGATATTTGACTCTGTCCTATCACTGTAAGGACATTTGACTCCATCCTACTGTTGTAAGGACAGTTGACTCCATCCTATCATTATAAAGACATTTCTATTTTAACATTATCATTTTGAGGACATATTGCACTCTATCCTGTCAATGTGAGGTCATTTCATATTATCCTGTTATTTTGCACTCTGTCCTATCATTGTCAGGATATCGGGTACTATTGTATAAATGTAAGGACACTGGACTCTATCACTGTGAGGGCATTGCATTCTATCCTATCATTGTAAGAACATCGAGCATTATCCTATCATTGTAAGAAGTGGGTCGTTTTGAGGACTTTGGCCGTTGTCGTCTCATTTGGAGGACATTTTGAAGATGCTCTGTCAGTGTGAGGACATTTGATAACATCTTATTTTTGAATTCATATGAATATTTCATCCACTGTCATTTTATGATTGATTTAAATTGTTATATCATTTGACATTATCCTGTCATTGTAGGGAGTAGTGATATTGGGGACTTGTGTCAAATAGAGTCCAGTGTCCTCCCAATGATAGGATTATTTGGATTATTATTATTATTTATGATAATGACTTGTCATTGTGAGGATGCTTCGTCGTATTCTATGTTTTGTGGATACTTGGTCACTTTTAGTTCTTGCAAAGGGACAAATACATGTACACATCTGTACATACACACACGCACACGCACACACATGCACACTTATTATGGTCTAGCAGTGGGGAGAGTGGTAAATGGTGTTTAATGGGATGAATCGTGAAGAGAGCCTCATGGGCTAATAGACTCGCCTGGTGTGTTGACACCATGCTGTTTTATTGAGAACATACACATGCAAATGCACACTTGTAGAGAGGATGTCCTGCTGTTTGTCTTTGAACAGGCTGATTGGTTGTTTGTTGCTTGTGGTGTTTGGTTAATTTCGTGATAGTTGATCAGTTATGCCTGGTGCCGTGTTTGGACTGACGGCTCCACAAGAATCAGGCTCACACAGAGAGGTTAATGGGTATGCCTAGACAATGCTTTCAGAATGCTTATTCTTATTTATTTAAAAAAAAAAAAAAAAAGACATACAGACTCATATATGTACTTCATATTAAGTACTTTTACAATATGGCAGAGGTCTTGGAAGAAACCATCCATCTATTATGCTGGAACTATGACTCATTACTATGGCATTAGCATTAGCATACCAGCGGGTTGTTTGATTGACGGCTCAACAGCTGGTGGACAGTAAGGGCTTATCTCCATCTGAGCAGACGGACACAGGCGAACATTTTAAACAATGAGACCTAACAGACACTGTTTCTCCACAATGAAGTCCTGAAAGCTGTGCATTATCATATGAAATAGACGTCACATAATGTGCCTTTGTGGCTTCCATGTAGATATTTTCCCCTCTTAACCGTAATGCACGGAGACAGGGGCGGTCACTGAGGTATTAAGGGTTGTTTTTTTCTACACACACAGACACATATATTCACACACAACTGTCAGGGAGATTTAACTGCAGTGCCGGTGTGGACAGGGGAGATAGGCCCAAGAGAGCATTAATGAGTTCTGCATTCGAAACTGGGAAATGTTCGTGTAAAAAAGTATGTAACTGTTAAGAGTAGATATTAGGAGAGAGATTTTGTGATTGTCTGCTCAAGCAAAACCATCCAGGCTGTTTACATTTCTATTAAATGAAGGGTTTTGTCTGTGTGTTAGTCAGAACTCACTCTTTTAATTATATCTTTATATTTCATACATTGGGGGACCTGAAACCTGTCTCAGAAAATGTTCTGTCTGTCTCTGTGTCCACCCAGATTTTGTCAGAACCTCATGTAAAACCAAATGAACAGAATTTAATTAACCTGGTTAAATTTAATTAACCAGTCCTTTCGGTATTGGCCTGAAGTTGAACCTGCACCATACAGTAATGTTTAGTAGAATGAAATTATGTTATGAAGTTATGAGCAGTTATGTGCCAGATTACAAACTAGAGGTTTTGACAGCGTACTGAACATGCATCAAACTGTGGGCGCGTCTTAAATCGGCCGTTTCACAGAATTTTATGAAACTTTATATTAATATAAATAATATTATTTATAATTATATAATAAGCATTACTTAACGGTTTTACCACTGAAATAACAGCGTTGAAGTGGTATAAGTGAGATTGAACTCGCTGTAGTGGTTTTAAGACAAAACTTTATCTTTATCCGATCTACTTTTGCGATTTCTCATCTGTGATTCTCTCTCTGATTACCGAACACGGAGTGTATTTGATCTGTCGATGAAAGAAGTATAACTTATTGCAAACAAGGCATAAGATACTCAACCTTACAGCTTCAACCTGAAATAATAATAATATCATTGATTACATTAAAGATCAGCAGATTATTTTTAGCTTTAACTTTTTAACTATTTCTACAAACTCTTTTCCTCTTAACAACTGAAATACTAGTCACAAATACAATGGTGACGGAAACCTTCTTTTTTTTGCATAAGTGTGACCTCATCAGATTTTTGCAAAAAGTCATAAAAGTAGATAAAGAGAACCTCATTCAACAAATGAGACAAATGAAATTATGCTTTCAAAAGTATGTGAACCTCTAGCATTACCAGGTCGATTCATGTTTCCAGCCAATGCGATGACAGCAAGGTGTTCACATCTATATTACTTACGCAGAATCATTTGAAGACATTATTTGTCGCCAATTAAAGCAACGTTTAAAGACGGAAGATCAGAGAAGAATGTGATTATTTTTCGCATGTACAGTAGCATCCAAATCTGCTGTCCAATATCTGTAAGTCAAAAGTGTGACCTCAAAGTGGCTCCAAACATTTTTAGACAAAGTAATCACTAATAGTTAAGCATTAAGTAAAAAAAGTAACTGCTATCTCTGTTCTTTTCAGGTTAGTTGCATATCTGGAACTTTGTAAACAGCCCAGTGGAAAGGGATTATAAATGCCTGACAAAGTCTCTCCTCAAGCTTGTTAATCAAACAGGCCAGATGAGCTTAAATATTTACACTGCTTTCAGGAGCATAATTAAATAACAATTACTGCTGACTAACAGACTTTTCCACCTCTCCCTGCAAGAGCCTCTGGAGATGGAGCTCCAAAGCCCGGCACAGCTTTCACAACTAATAACTCGACTAATGAAAAATACATCGGACTGATGTGTGTGTCCACACACCTTGCTCGTGCTCAGGTTTCCAGCGTCCATTACCACGCCTCCATTAACACCACACGAGACGTTGCTATGGATGACCGTTGATGTTAACTGTCCTCTGTCTCTGTCTACTTTTATTTGCCTTTCTTTTTCCATCTACCTTCTTTGGTCTCCCGTGATATTTTGAAGGCATGGGAAAAGTCAGTCATGCCCAAACATTTTTGCTAATCATAATAAAAGTGAATGTAATTACTACACTTACACAAAGACGCCATCCAGGTGCTTGTGGATTAAGTAGGATTAAGTAGCGACGTGTGAAGAGCGTGATCTATAGTTAGGTTAAGCTGGTGACACCTTACTGTTTTGGCACAAATTAGGACACAAAGGCAGGGCAGTGTTTAAATTTAGTGATTTAGGCTAGTAGTTCTCAATGTAGTAATTGGACAATTCCCAAGAACTACCTATTTTTCCTTTTTCACCATAATAGCTAACAAGAAGCTAACAAGCAGTGATTGAAACACGTATTTCATGTAAAATTTCTTCCGAAGTCCATCTTATATTTAAAAATATGTGCGGTTATATATAGACGTATATGGACGCATAGGGGCTTAGCGTTTAGCACTGTCGCCTTGCAACTTCAGGGTCCGAGTTCGATTCCTGCCTTGGGGTCTGTGTGCATGGAGTACTTGGTGGGTTTCCTCCGGGTACTCCGGTTTCCTTCCACATTAGCCTAATTGGCGTTCTCAAATTGCCTAATTTACGCCTAGTTGGCTAGTTAGCATTCCCAAATTGCCTGCAATGTGTGAATGTTGACTGGAGGTCCTACCACGATTATAAAAAAGGGAATAAATACAATGGTAAACGCCATTGGCCTCCACGGTCCCTAGTTGGACTTCAGAGGTTCCTAGATGGATGAATGGATGGACACTAAACTGTAGATGTGCCAACATTGCTAGCAGGAAAATAGAAATAAATAAAAGAAATAAACCTTAGAAACCCTAATGTATGGTTATGCCCATGGATGGGATGATTATTATTATATATCCTTCTTTTTTCAAAAGTGTGCAAATGTCTCATATGCAATTACTTATTAATTAGCAGTGACTCCATTACAAAAGTGTAATAAATACTGACCAAAGAAACCAAAGTTTTATCACCATTATTTGGTCTGAAAAAGTGTTTGGCACCCTTGAAACACATTTACATACACACACAATTTAAAATCAAATGAAGCATAAGCCTTTATTATGTTTTTATATAAATTACAAGGTTACAATTGAATCTGATTGATTTGGTTAATTCTCACTGGTGAGGGCGAGGCGGGCATTCAGCAGCTGGGACCTGGGAGTGGCCGTGTCATATTGGGTCATGTGACTACAGAATCGGGACTTCAGCAGGACGTGAACCCTTTCCAGTAGAAGTTGCAGCCTGCTTTTCGCTCACGAGGTGGGAGGCTGTTGGGGTCTTCTGCTGATCTCTCGAACTCCACCGTCAGGTCTTGCTTTGTCCCCAGACTAGAGAGGTCATCCTCCTGAAACTCTGACTCTGGCAAGGTGAGCTGGGATAGAATGTCCTTCAGGTCATTCTTAGCCCACTCCTGAAAGTCAAAAAGAAAGGGTAGAAAAGACAGATTGATTAACGATAGAGGTTAGGGATTTGGAAAAAAAAAAGTGAGAGGCTTGGAGAGACTGCTAAGACAAAATGTTTCTAAAATGTCCCTTTATACTATCTATATATTACTTTTTTATTTGAAAAATTTGTATTTTTGCCTAAAAGGAACGAGAAGGCAAGTCGAGATGACTGACGGCTCAGTAGTGCCTGTCACGATCATTGCTTTTCCCGGCTGAAATGATTGACAGGAAATGTCTTTTATTCTCACAGGAATTCCTGCTAATCTAATACTCGCCTAACGAAATGAGTGACACTTCAATCTATCCCATTCTCATGAGAACATCAAATCAAGGGAACTATTTGTGATAGGAAATGATGGAGGTTTGTGCTATTTCGATATAAGATATGCAAGACCTCTCAGCGTCCCTGCTTGCACTCGGATCAAAGCGCTAAGAGAAGCACAAGGCTAAATAATATTCTCTCACTCTTGAGCCGGGTATGTGCTACTGTACAGTACATGCACATCTCTCACGCTCTGAATCTGTATAGATCAGTACTGAATTCAGAGAAGCTGCCTTGCAACAATGTCTATAGTAAATGCACACACATGTTATCGCTCTCTATTGCTAAGCTATGATGTACGTGTTATAATATAATATAAGAAATAAGCTTTCTTTCGGCTGCTCCCGTCAATGGGTCACCACAGTGGATCAGCCGATACACACACCGAACTTAGCACAGGTTTTTACACCTGATGCAACCCTCCCATTTTTCTAACCAGGCTTGGGACCAGCACTGCGCTGACTGGGTAGTTCGGGGCGTGGCAACCCACAGATGGTAGAGCTTGAACCTGGATCCTAAGATACCCAAATCAACAACCTCAAGGCTTTGCCATCTGAGCCACCACTACCCTTCAGCATCTCCCTAGTAATACCGAATTGGTAACAAAGTTATCACTAGACATTCACCATAAGATCTTGCAAGCATGTACTGTACAGCTATATTTGCGTATAAAGTTTTTGTATAGTACATGAGAGTGTTTATCCGGCCTAACCTGCGCAGCCACGCCATGGGCACGGACTCTTTGCAGAAGTCTGCGTTGTCTCAGATCCAGGTCCGGCTGAGAAGAGACGCCGTTACTGCACAGCACCAGAGACAAACCCAGCAGGGCCAGACAGCACTGCAACACACACATCCTCATCTTGTTGTCGATTTCGGCTTCTGGAGCGCTTCCGACTGTGCGATAAAGAGCTCTGAAGGTTGGGTTCTGGCAAACTTGGGATTTGCGGCGCTCTTTTTAAACTCACCCACCGCACCGCCGGATGACTGACAGCTGCCTGGTTGCTGGGCAAAGCCGGAATGCGATGTCGTAAAACTGCGACGATTTTCTTTGTTCTCTGCAATGTTGCACACTTTTGTTAAGACGTAAGTGAGTGAAAGAGTATTGACTTTACAATGATGAGGACAATAAAACAATTTGTGCGAATGGACTCAGGTCCTCTCAGCTAATCTAAGGCAAATACAACCGAGAAATGTTGCCGTGTCTGTCTTTGTCTCTCCAGCGTGCACACGGTGGTCTAATTAATGATAAAAGCTTTACAAACTCAGGCTTAATGGATTCCTAGTGAAAGCTTCTTGGTATTTTTTTTTTCTGTATGTTGAATAAAAAATAAAAGAAGCATTGTGTAATTTTGCTTGCCAGACCGACATGTTCCAGTATTCTGCCACAATCATGTCTTAATCAGTCAAACTTTTTATTTATATAACTTATTTCATACAGACGTTGTGCAGATTGTTGACCAGCTGGTTGTTTTTTAGGAATTAGAAAATAATAGGATGATAAATCTGAGCTGACCTCTGATCCGGCGTAATGGGCTAAAACTAGACGTACGATATTCCAAATGATTTGTGCGGACAAAATGAACAGTGAACAAACAGATATTTTAAAATAAACAAATCCAAAGTTTCTTGGAAACCAAGAAGACGGACGTGTGGTGTCTTTGTTCTATAAAAAAGAAATGAAAAATAGGATAAAACTAGCATTAATCCAATGCTTCCCAAATGGACATGCATTATATATCAATAATGTAAATGTTAACCGAAACCAAAGAAATATTCTTTTTCTATATATCTTGATGGGGACAGTCTTTGACACAACTTTTTTAACAGTTAGGAGGCATTTGGAAAGGGTGCAGATTTCATTTCCTCACAACCTCAGTGTTAAAATGATGCTTATAATGCGAATTGAAACAAATGAAAATAACACAGTGCTTGTTGGTGTTTATACTGTGCACGCACGCACTCACTCACTCACTCACTCACTCACTCACTCACTCACTCACTCACTCACTCACTCACACAGTGCAGGTCTGAGGAAACCCACCAAGCAAAGACCCAAGATGGGATGTGAACCCCTGACCCTGGAGGTGATTGCAGTGCTGCATGTGTGTGCATATTTGTGTATTATGTTTGTAGTGTAATATACAGTAGTTCCGAAATTTCCACAGGAGTTGCTTCATTTATTTGGTATTTTATTATTATGTAATAAAATACAATAATGAAAAATGGACAACAGTTACAGCACTGCCCAGATCAATCAGCTTATTTTTGCACGCAGCATTTTTATGGATATTAAGCAGATTATATATCAGATGTGTACTTTTTTTTATTTCATAAAAATTTTACTTTCACTCCCTACATTGTAGTAGGAATTTTCTTGTTAGCAGAGTTGACACTTCCAGTCTTAAAAAAAAAAAAAAAAACTTATAATTGTGGCCCAATCAAAGGCTAAAGAGCTCCAGGTTATTTGTAAAAATACTACTTTAGGATTAGAAAAAAAATAAATAAGAAGAAAATAAAAACACTACAATTCAAAGAAACCAATAGTGTACAGTACATAATTTTGCTATTATTCTGCTGTTCTTTTAATGGGTTAATATTAAAGGTGTACTAAACAAATTGCATTAAAAATCTTACTATTCGATGCAGTTTGGGCAGAATCCTGCTACATCACTCACTGATAGACGAAGGATTTTCAAAAGAAACAAAAAAAAAAGAAAAGAAATAAATGCTCTTAAATAGATATGCGAAATGTAATTTAATTTATACTGTATGTCATTGAAATTAGTACATTTATTCTGAAGCTTATAATAGCATGCATACAGCTGTTGCCAAAAGTATTAAGACAGTATATGTCATGTGCTATACAGTAGTTCTCCCTGTGCACAAAACAGGTGATGTCACTACAGTATTTACTTTCTGAAGTCCACTTCTGTAGAAAAATGGCTAAAACTCATGAACTCTCAAGTGAACTATGAACTTCTGTGGGAAATCTCAGTACGTGATCTTCATTAAGCAGTCATGCAGGTATGACTGAAGAAGTGACCGCAGAGTACTGCTAAGGTCTTTTTGACTCTGTGCCCAGCCTGATACAGTAGGTTTGTAAGAATAAAGGACTTCATACTAAATATTGATTGGTGTAACGGCAATTCCACTGCATGAAATAACAAATGATCCTTATTTTCCTGATTGCTTTTATTTAAAGAAAAATGAGAATGTCATTAAAACATTGAATTTCAGTTTTTGTCTCTGCTTTTGGCCACTGCTGGACTGGACAAATTTGGTGCATGCAGAAATAAGTTTCTCAAATCTTATTTGAAAATTGTGATGTCATTTTCGAAAGAAAGAAAGAAAGAACAAAAAAATATTATTAATGTTTAACTAGGTATAATCGGCCCTAATTTTACTGTAAGTATAACTTTTCATTTAATACATCAAATATTTTCCCAAAATAAGCATGTAATCATTTTACATCTGATAATCCTGCAAGTAAAGTCATTACATACTTTGCTGTGATATTTTACGGAAACAGACATAATGTAACACTCCACAAATCCAATCCATTTAGGGCCATATGAGGTGTCTCATATTTATTTCCCCACATCTGTTGTCTGTATTCGAGTTGCTCTGTACTGTCATCTTGTGGTCACATATATTAAAAAAACAACAATATTAATCCTACAAAAACTTTACATATTTTAAATGAGGCTTAAAAATATACATTTGTAAATGATGTTTTTAAATTTCATGCTGTTTTTTTCTGTTTTGATTGAACCTTGAACATGGAATGATACAATGTAATTACACACCAAACAGAGGAATATAATTTCATCTTTTATTCAATTAATATAAAACACCACTAAATAGACCCATTTAAAACAAAAGAGCAAAAAAGGGTCATAAAATAAATAAAAAATATTATATTCTAATGTTTTGTACAAAACACAAATCCTAGATATTAAAAAAAAAAAAATTATAGCATACAATTTTTTTTTCCCTTTTTTGCCTGTAGTAGCTATTGTTGGATGAATTGTAGGATGAATTTGCAACTTGGTTTATAGTTTAAAAACTTACATATCATACAATCTTACTAAACACAAATTAACTGGTTATGAATATCTTCAGTATTTTGCTTGAATACACATAATGTTTGTACGTAAATGAACAAACAAACAAAAAATAAAAATCACAAGCTCACATTGTATGTTATCTTACAGGCGACATCGACCCTGAATTGAGTCCGTGATTTTTTCAAGGTAGAAAAAATTTAACTTCTGTATTTACGCTTAAACTTCTCAAAGGATCACCTAAAATGCAACCTACAGTAACACCATAATTACATAATAAACACATCAGATTTTTCTTAATACAAAACATCAAGTAAAAATGCAAATTAGCACCACAAGTTAACTTTCAAATTCCACCATGGATATAAATAACAACATCAATTTCATAATCTTGATTTCATGTTAACAAACTAAAAACAGTCTGCTCGGGCTGACCAAGACTGCTGGTTGTTGTGTCTGCACAGTGTAACCATAAATGCTCTAATATCAGTCCTGTTTCTCCTATCTCTTATACCTGTGTTGCTCAGAGGGTGTCGATTCATTTTCCACCACAGAAGCTCTGACCTTAGTCCCAGGCAGTGATCAGTTTTATTATTAACTCTATGTTGACTTTAACAACCGTAGGTACTGTCTGAGCTGGACAAAATATGAGTTGGACAGAACAATGCACACATTCTGACCAATTAGATTTAAGAATTCAACCATTGTTATAGTATTGCATCACCACATTATAAGAAATTTAAGAAATCACTTTCATGTTAATGCTTTTTAAAGAAGCAGTAGAAGAAATTTCAGTTTGTAAAATAGACACTAAGAAATAGACACTTTGGAACTGTGGCTACAAGGACATAACAAAGACTCTTGGAACTGGCTAACATCTGTGTTCATGAGTCTATAGTACATAAAATATTGAACAAGTAGGGTGTCCATGGCAGGACACCACAAAGGAAGCCGCTGCTTACCAAAAGAACATTGCTGCATTCCTGAATTTTGTGAAATTTTGTGCAATAAAAAGGGCACTGAATATATCATGAAAACATCATCCCAACCGTAAAGTATGGTGGAGGAAACATCATGATTTGGGCCAGCTTGCAGTCTCCAAGTGTATTAAAAAATGCTTCAGGACAATGTGAGGATATCTGTACGTCAGCTAAAACTCTGTAGAAGTTGGGTGATGCAAAAGGACAATGGAGCAAGTCCACAACAGAATGGCTTCAGAAAAACAAAATCCGCCTTTTGAAGTGGCTGAGTCAGAGCCCAGACATCAACCCAATAGAGATGACATGAAATGACTTGAAGAGAGACACATACATGAGACGTCCAAAGAATATAACAGAGCTAAAGCAGTTATGCAAGGACGAATGGGATAAAATTGATGTGCAGGTCTGATCCACAGCACCTGGTTGAGGAGCGGGTATTAAACCAGTTATTCATTCTACTTACTTTTTCCATTTTGAATGTTGAATGGGTGTGTTCAATAAAGACATGAAAGATCAGAATTTGCGTTATTATTTTAGGCACATTATATTTGTCAGTTCTCTAGACTTAGATGAAGATCAGATCACATTTTATGAAAAATTAATGCAGAAAACTATGAAATTCCAAAAGGTTAATTAACTATACTATATAACTATATTATACTATATAACTTCAATGGTAATAATATTCAAGAAAAACTCACAAAGGCTTAAACTTTCAGAATATGCTGTACTGTACACGTTCAGAGGTTAAATACTGTAGGTCATCGACTTTAAATGTGGTGCTGTCATATGATGCCACCTATTTGACAGTAAATGGAATTTTTTCCCTGATAGATCGGCCTCGGTCTGGCTAACATCTGGCTAACTGTAAGTGCTATTATTGTGAAATGAAAGCTTCTAGGAGCAACATCCACTTAGCTTCGGAGCAGTAGACCATGAAAATTGACTACAAAAGGCCACAAAGTGCTGAAGGTGTGTTCACAGTGTGTAAAGAAATTAGCCCCTCTTGTTGTATCATTTAATACAACTGTTCCAAACTGCCTCTGGTAATCTACTGTACTTGATGCATCTGGCTTTCATTGATACCAGGA
Organism: Clariallabes melas; assembly: GCA_030014275.1. NCBI lineage: Eukaryota > Metazoa > Chordata > Actinopteri > Siluriformes > Clariidae > Clariallabes > Clariallabes melas. The sequence continues at coordinate 24,587,707 of JAQMYI010000003.1, read as the reverse complement.
GAACACTACCTAATGCACAGCCTGATGCCAACAGTAATTTTATAGAACCCTGTGGTGTGTGTGTGACTCCATATTCACATGGAATCAGATTTGTGACAAGAAAAGATTGAGCAAAAAGTTTAATAAGACACAAAAAAGAAATGAATTGAAAGTGAGTAAAATAAATTCAAGCAAACATTATGGCCAAAACATGGTATCGGTGCTAAAAAGTGTCTCACCCTGGTGAAAAAGTAAATTTTCAGCTAGGATCATATAACACAAATTTCCATAATACTTAATGCTTCTTAACTCCCGTCTATGCTTTGTTCTTTGTAAATTTGCATACACATTTATTTTTTTGCTAAATCCAAATTTCATGACACGTGTAGTGTCTGTAATATTTTTCCGCTCAAATTGTTCAATGATCTTGTCATTCAGATGAAACTTGAAGAATGATTAGATATTGCAACATGAATTTAAGATGGTTACAGACACTACAACTTTTTAGCTTTTTAAGCTTTTACCAAAAAACAATTTGAGCAACAATTTTTATAGGTCATACGCTTCTAGAAGCTTACACCAATTTTAGAATCAATGCTCATGAAGCAATATGAATAATTTGCATTTTAAATTACTTTTTTCATATGAAATCATATCAATATGGTCAGAAGAAGTTGACATAGTTGAGAATGAAACATCATCTGACCAATGAGGATGCAGCCTCATAGCCTCTTAGTGCAACCTCCACAACATTTAGTCATTTGTGCACATCATAGTAGCAATTTCTGCTTCCTCTGAACAAATTGCAAATGCCCTTGGACATGTATCAGTTGCTTTCATACAATTCTCTGCCGTTTTATAACATTATCATTTGCTTATGTCATGTCAGTCAAAATGAACTATACTTTTGGATGCTGAATAGTCGTTTCCAATAAAACTAATA
>JAQMYI010000003.1:24552791-24563371 GCA_030014275.1 Clariallabes melas | reverse complement strand
TATTTTAAGCAAAACTGTGCTATTACTCTGATAATTAAACCTTCACACTCTGCTCTTACTGGTGGAATGTGCAATCAGTGAAGTTTGGCCACCAGGCTGGTCATATGTAGCCATGAAACCTCCAACACTACAGTAAATTGGCCAGTGTTTCACTTTCATTGTCCAACCCCCTGTATATTACCTAAACATTTATTTGTGGATTGGCTTCACCTTACCTTGAGGACCTTTAAAGCCAGGAAATCCAGGATAGCCTTTATGTCCCCTTTGGCCTTTCTCAATTGTATTTCTTGCAACACACTATAAACATAGAGATAAACTGCTTAACAGAATGCCAGTTTAGTTGAATTTTGTCTTGCCTGGTCACTAGGTGATGTTTATATGAATGTACAGTAATGTTCATATTTTATTTTGGAGATTTACAAAATACATGACAGTACACAAATAAAATAGATGCATGAATATCGTGACAGTTTAATTGCACACATATTGACTCTATTTAAGTAAATATGTGACTTCTAATAGCAACTTTTAGTGCAACAAGAACTGTAGTGCCATAATACTGATGCGATTGTGAATAATTGTGCAAATTATATTGCAAATTTCCACTGGAATGAAATGTTATGTCTTATTCTTGTTTTCCAGCTGTTTTCCAACTTTTAGTTACAAGTAACTCTTCAAAACACGAAAAAAGGACATGGTAGGAGTGATTACTTAAGGAAGGCCCTTTCATACATTTATCACTAATACACTAATCATATTTCTGCCAGCCGCAGTGATTATTAATTATTACTGATGTTACTAATGGATGACAGGTAAAGAATAATGGCTAGGAAATACTAAAAAAAATATTTAAGCCGACTATTTAATGACAGAATAAATGCGATTGTATGAATTTAAAAGACATTAATCAAGGTGGAAATCCGTTCAGCTTTAAGCCTTTAAATAGTCTGTAGATGCTGATGTTTGGAAACTGACTCACAGCTCCCGAAGCACCAGCGCAACCTCTGTCTCCTTTCTTCCCCTACACACACACACACACACACACACACACACACACACACACACACACACACACACAAATACATTGCATTATGTTGGCAAAAAATAAGAGTATCACCATGTGTGCAGTATCACATTAGTATGGTGCAGTAGCAAAGTATTATGATATAATACCTGTGAAGTATAATGCAGTCTCACATTTACATTAGCACAACAGTGTAGTGCAGTATCACTGTAGTATGTTGCAGTATCATAGTATTATGATACAGTATCTCTGAAGTATGATGCAGTGTGAATACTAGTATGGTGAAGTGTCATAGTATTATTATACAGTACAGTATCTCTGACGCGCAGTGCAGTATCACAGCAGTATGGTGATATGGTGCAGTATTACTGTTTTAAAATGAAGGTGAACAGCTATATATCCTATGCACTACAACTGCAGTACAGTGCAGTATTAATGTAGAATGGCAAAGAGCAACAGTAACATGTTATAGTATGACACAGTACAAGTGCAATCCAGTGCATTGCATATATACAGTCCATTGCAGTAGAGTCCTAAATCACTGCAGTACTTTTTTTTGACAATGCATTGTGTTATTGTGTTTTTTTAAATGAAGGTAAGAGGTTATTGTCTTAAAAAAAACACAATTGTTTGCTAACCTTCAAACCAGGGTTCCCAGGAAGTCCTCTCCATCCCCTGATCCCAGGAAAGCCCTGGGGACAATGAACAATAAAATAATAAATGAATAAAGCACACTTGAAATTAAAGAAAGAAACATGCAATAGAGACTACTGGTATTTCTATTTAAATTTTAGTAGTCTTTTTTTATTATTATTATTAACTTTGTGCTTTACGTTTTTAGCTATTGTTCAAGGCAAACTGGTTTGATTTGAACTATGTTTCTTGGAGTTTGGAGATTTGCCTTTTTAAAAAGTGAGAAAGCAAATAAAAAATTTATAAAGGTTGAAATGTAAAAACAGAAAGGCATAAAACAGAAATAAAACTATACAGATAAAACACAAAAACACTCCTACTGTATGTTAAAATAGGTTTATACTTACATTATAGCCATACTCTCCCTGAAACCCCTTCTGTCCAACTTCCCCCTAAGAATCAAACACTTTTTGTATTAAAACTCATAAATATTGAAACATATAAGCAGACATGATAAGAATAACAAGAAAGAGAAATAATTCTTGTAATTAATGCATTGGCCTATATTTACTCTGCTGAGTATTGAATTGAAAAAGAAGGAAGAAGTAGAAATACAGTAACAATGTTGGTGATGATGATGATGAATGAATGAAAAAGCAATCAAATTTAGGAAAATGAATATCTGACAGACGGTAAGAAAAAATTTATGGGAAGTTATGGCTGAAAATTAATTATGAAAATGAATTAATGAATCCGAATCATGCAGAAAATGAAAATTAAATACTATGAATAACAATCATTATCATACTCAGCATTTACCAGATCTCCTGGATCTCCTGTTCCTCCTTTCTCTCCTTTAGTGCCGTGAGGTCCTGGCTTGCCCTAGAATATAAATATAAAATATAAAAGTATTTTATAAACCAGAATAATTAGATGTTTTTACAAGTCAGCAAATTCCCCAGTAATCATGACATCATGATATCTGATTAGTTAGTACTGGAAACTAGAAATAAAACACACTGCCCTAAATACAATGATATAAATTGCTTTTGACAAAAAAAAAAAAGAAAAAAAGACTGAATTCTGAATAATTAATTCTACTGGGGAAAAAAAATCATCAAATGCCTTCAAATGTCCGATACTGTATATACAGTAGTAGTAATAATATATGTAGTAATAATATAACAGGTTTATTACATTTATTTGTTTTTAAAAGGCTCTTTTGAAATTATGTGATAATCAAATTGACACTTTCTACTATACACAGCTCTGAACTTTATATAGTTATACATAGTAGCATTGAAAATTTACTATTTAAACATTATTTTTAAATAAAATATTTTACAGTGATGAATTCAATATTATGTAATTATTGCATTATTTCACAATATATTGGCATACTGTATTTACACATTCATTGTTATATTATTTGTTTCATTATTTACAGCATATCCCTGGCATGTTTAGTTACTGTATTTAATTTTAAATACATCTGCATTTCAGAAAAGTGATACTGATGTCTGTTTATGCTACACTGTCTGGCCAAAAAAAATAAGATGTCATTTCAAAAGCCTGGCCCAATCAATCAATCAATCAATCAATCAATCAATCAATCAATCAATCACTAATTATACTGTACGTAAGTACATAATTGATACTGTACATAAGTACATATTTCACATATCTGTACTTTACTTAGTATTTTTTTTTAAGGATACTGCTTTATTAGAGGATACTTATTACTTTTACTCCACTACATGACACAGCAAATATATCTCTCTCGCTACATTTTTGCATGGTACATAACCGGATTGGTAGGTAGTATTTACCCCGAAAGACCAACAACATTTGAAGAAGAAAGTGTAATTACTGTACGTGACTTGCCTTTCCTTCTAGATAAACTATTACAAGGTGTGTACTTTTGACATTTAAGTACATTTGAAGGTGATTAATTTTGTACTTTTACTCAAAAGAACCCATACTTGTACTTGAGTAATATTTGCCCAAGGAAATCCCTTGGGCAGAGAATCTCAAGTAGAGAATTTGTGTATTTGAAATAAATAAATAAATTTGATTTCCTTTAAATTGATTAATTAATTTGAAGGAATTAATTAATAAATTTTTTAAAATTGTGTTAAGCATTATTAAAACCTGGAAGGATAGTTCAACTTCATAGAAGAAATGTGGTTGGAAAAAAATCATGAATGACTGTGATAGGAGATCACATCTGGTGAAGTTCCATTATAAAAAAATTCAACAATAGAAATCAGAGCTATGTTTAATACTGAAAATAAGCGCATTTCCACATGTGATGAGAACTGAACAGGATTCTGATTGAACATCTGTGTGTCCAATAAAAAAAACACTTGTTAGTGAGACTTTAGCTTTCAGTTTGATTGAGGAAAAGGTCATGTGGTATGATGGATCTAGATCGACCCTATTCAAGGAACGCATGAAGCGATGCACCAATCATACATAGTGTCCACTGGAGGCAGTGTTATGATCTGGGGTTGCTTCAGTTGCTCAGGTCTCAGCATTGCTGGGCATTTCTCAGAACTTAAAGTATGAGAAAGTGGTTCTAGAAGAAAGTTTTGGACTCACCACAACTCCAGGGCTGCCTGGGTCTCCCAGATCCCCTGGTTCTCCCTGTAAGCAATGAGTCACAAAATAAAACCATGTTTCTGACAGACTAGAATAAAGCGTAGTGAACATCAGTTCTCATGATTGCTTACTTTGAGCTCTCTGTGTAATGTTGCAAATTGCTTGATACCCCTCTGCCCAGGTACGCCAGGAACACCTCTCACGCCCTGCAAAATAAACCATATATTTAACTACAAAAAAACTATGAGTTCATATTATTTGATGTACAAATCCACAGGTAACTCGGCCAACATTACTGCACAAAATCAAGTCTGTATTCTGAGAATCTTTACTGTCACTCAAGTACAGGAATTATTAGTAAACTTAGTAAAATTTCACTGTTGAAATGCACCAAATACCGAAGGTGTTAGATTTAACAAAGATTTAAAGTTACAGCAACTAAAGACATGTACGTATTAAGAGATGTTAACGTATAATAATGAATAAGTTGACAGCTAAAACAAGGTATTGGTGCTGATTTTATATTTTTTCATGTTATACATGTAATACAGAGAATGTGTGCCAAAGAAAAGACTTCTGAAGTTACAGTAATTCAAAATGGAAGTGAACAATCTTGCTCCCCTAAAATTGATAAAGTTGAAAATGGCCATTTTCAGTGTTATACTGTCTCACTTCAAACAATAATCATTTAAAATATAAATTATTCATATTTCTTTATGAGTATTGATAGTAAAATCATTGAAAACTTCTAAAAGCATATGCTCTTTAAAAATTGCTGCTTACATTTTAAGCTTAATTTTTTTTGTAGTGTCCGTAACCATGTCTAATCCACATCGCAATATCCTAACAATTTTGCATTTTAGAATAATACATTTTTTTTTGGTTTATGTCTTTTCATGTGAAATCTAAAGTTTGTTTAAGTTTCATCTGAATGACAATGAAGATAATTGAAAGATTTGAATTTAAAAAAAGAGATGGACACTTCAGACATAAAAGGGCATGAAATTGTATTTAGCAAATGTGTTTCTTTTTATATGAAATATATAATATATAAAATATAAATGTGTATGCATAATTATAAAAGAAAAGCATTTATCAGGAGATCAGAAGCATTATGTGTTATGGAAAATGGTGTTATATGATCCTATCTGAAAATTTACTTTTTTACCTAGGGGAGACACTGTTTAGACACTGTTTAGCACCAATACCATAACTTCTGCCTGCGCCCACCTCACAGCCGTGCTGATATTTAGTACAACAGCACAGCCTAAACCCTCATGATATCTCTTAATAATTAGCTCTAGATTATCTTAAACATCATTCATTCACATCCCAAAAAACAAGCTGTTACTATAAGACATACAGTATGTTCTTAATAATTAACACCTTCTTACAATCAAGGACTCAACAGTGCTCTGGTACAAATCTACAGTGTACACAATAAATAACTATAACTAACAGGTTGAGCTCTTACCTTTGGGCCTTCTTTACCTGGGAAACCTTTTTCTCCCATCACATCCTTAGGAAAAGGGAAGGAGTACGTGTCCCCCTAAAATAAAAATAAAAAAAGCTTCTACTTTAGATGTGGAACTCTAGGGTGTCTCGTGTGTGCAAATTAGTACAACCAAACAGCACATACTATATTATATTTGTGGGAGTCCAGGAATTAAAGATAAAATTATACAATTTACAAAATCACATATTTTGGAATTTTTAAATAACTACAATAAATATTTCCCAAAATTATTATTATGGCCATGGAAAATTGTGTGTACAAATTAAATATCTATCACACATACAGTACACACCAATGATGCCAACCGTTAACTGCAATCATTAACATGCTGTGTTAAAAGTATTTTTTTAATATCTCCCAATAATAATAACAATAATTTATTATTTATGTGAATAAACATTATTATGAAATCATAACTCACCTTAGGGCCAGGTGGACCATCTTGTCCCTGGAAGAAAAAGATAGACCCTAATTCACAAAATGAAACATTTAAGCTTTAAGCTTTACTTCTACTTGAGTAATATTATTTTGAAGTACAGTTACTCTTACTTGAGTACATTTTTTGGCTACTCTACCCACCTCTAAATATACAGTACATCATCCTACTTTTCTTTTTCTGTGTGTATACATTTTTGTGTATACACTTAGTGGCCCCAGGTGACTCTAGAATCACCTCTGTGCTGTCTGAACATAATAACCCTGAGAGTTTTTAAAGGTCTTACGTGTAATCCACTAGCTCCGCAAGGTCCTGGAAGTCCAGGTGGACCAGGGTCACCCTAGTAACAAAGCACACAGAGTATTTTTCCATTTTATCCATGCGTGCTGTTCGAAATTAATTATTATAATATTATTATTGCATTTGTTACCTTTGTGCCATTGCATCCTGGGCTACCAGGTGGCCCCTGAGGGCCTTCATTTCCTGGGATACCCTAAAAGCATAACATAGTACAAAAACTCTTATTCCCCTTTATAAAAAATGGTGTTCCACTGTGGCCAGTCACACCTGTTGAGCATCTCATTCTAGATTCTGTATTATATTTGTATATTTGTTTGCTGTTATATTAAGCTCCACTCTTTCGGGAAGGATTTTCACTAGATGTTACTGCTTGGGTATATGGACTTCATTGTGGTTCATTATAATGATGTAACGGTGAGGATGCTTTATAGTGCAGTTTATCCCAAATGTCCTCAGCTGGGTTGAAATCATGGTTCTGTCCAGCTTCAGTGTCTCCACGAAGCTTGCTTTTTGTGCACAAGAGGACTGTCACGCTTGGGCAGGTTTGGATCTCTAAGTTCCAAGAACGATGCATGATTATCAAGTCAAGTCAAGTCAAATTTATTTATAGCACATTTAAAAACAACCGAAGTTGACCAACGTGCTGTACGATGATGGGAGTAAAACGACCCGAATTAAACAGCATAAAATGAAAGCAAATAAAATTACATTTTTAACTATGGAAAAAGTAAATAAAAATCAGTTAGTGACAGTTTTGCCCAAGCGTGACAGTCCTCTTGTGCACAAAAAGCAAGCTTCGTGGAGACACTGAAGCTGGACAGAACCATGTAAATGCATAAATAATATAATTTAAATGAGTAATCAATTAAACTTACATAAATAAAATAAATAATTAAAAAGAATAAAAGGGATCAAATGTCTCAACCAGGTGTAAAAGCCATTGAAAAGAGGTGAGCTTTCAGTCTGGATTTAAAACTTTCTAATGTAGGTGATGCTCTAATAATAAATGGTAAACCATTCCATAATTTAGGCGCAGTGACAGCAAACGCTCGGTCACCTCTGAGCTTTAATGTAGACCTTGGGACAGAGAGGAATAACTAGTCTGAGGATCTGAGATTTGAAGGAAAAATGTCCTCAAATCTGACCATGTAGTGTATTTCTCCAGTTAGACTCAAGATATCCGTTATGTCAAACTTACAGGTAAGCCTGGGATTCCCCAGAATCCTGGTCTTCCAGGAATTCCCTAACACAAAAACATAAGAACGTTTTACAAACAGAATACATAAGGCGTATACTGTATAATACCAACATAATAGTTCTATTTAACACACACACACACACACACACACAGGAAAAATACCCGTGAGCCTTTCATTCCTGGTATCCCTGGTACGCCTGTCTTTCCCTGTGGCATAAAAACATTTATTCATGGCATTAAAAGTACCTCTTGGAAAATTGTTCATGATTTTGAAATCCAGTGGTAAAGATGAATTGAGCGCTTTGTGTGACAGACCTTGGGGCCCATGGGTCCAGCCTGGCCTTCATCTCCTGGAGGTCCTGTTTCTCCATGTTCTCCAAATCGACCTGGAAATCCCGGCTCGCCCTGAGAGTAAATGAGAGGGAGGAGAAGAAGTGTTTGCTCATGAGGTGTGGTCCAAATTTGCTTTAATCAACTGCAGCACAAATACAGATGTACAAATGCTTTCAATCAAATCATTGTGTTTCTCACTCACTCAATCTATCATCTACTGCATTTATACCCACTTACCCAAAATGTATAACCAGTGTGAATCTTTTATTATCATGGTCATCCTGTAGATGCTCAGAAGATGATTTGGGTCATGTGTAGCTTCTACATACAGTATGTCCAAATACACGTGACAGGATCGGTTGCATGACTACTGAATGCAAAACCTGATCACTTTGGTAATGCCTAAAATAATATTGCTAAACATTGATGACAGAAAATTTTGCTCTGCTTTGATCTGCACTTTAAATTTCTTTTTTAAAGTTCTATTGGAGCATCCCCAAAATCAGCAGCACTAAAGAGAACACTAAAGAGAGGCTGAAGGGTCAATTCCTTTTCTCATAACCCTAATAGGAAGTGGTATCAAAAAATTTCGAGACTAGTTACAGTATGTAACACGCCATCAGATGGCAGCACAAGGCTGCACGCACAGTCACAGGGAGTCATGAGTGTCAGCTCATGGCAAGTCCTTCATAAGTCAGTGTGCCAAAAGACATCATCCTGAGTACATCGGAAGCTGTGCAACTGGTGTTGATCTGACCATGTGTGTTACCACGTCTATGATTTCATCATGAGGTGGTATAAAAATTTGGCTTGAAATTCTGGGTGAAACCGGGCGACATCAGAGACATATGACATGATTCAGCAGGTTTACGGTGATGCTGCAATGAGTCGTTCAAGGTGTTTTGAGTGACATGCGTGCTTCAAGAGCGGAAGAACCTCACTGGAAGATGATGAGTGATCAGGAAGACCGTCAATGAGCTCAACCCCTGAAATCTTGTGCGTGATGATCGTTGGCGAACAATCCACAACAGAAGGAAGACGGAGGAACATCACGTCGAAGTCTGCCAAGAACTCCATCAGCATGCTGTGGATGACCCGAGGCTCATTACCGGTGACGGAACTTGGGTGTACGGGTACGAAAAAAGGCATAATTTTGAAACTTTTTGATACTTTTTGATATTTAAATGGTTGTTTAATAGAAACCAGTTCTGAAGTCAAAGTAACTTCAATAGAACCCTGGTTTAATCTGAGGTCTAGGTTTTTGATAGCACATCTGTACAAAAATAACCTATATTGTTATCTATTATTGTTTTCTGAGGAAAATATTTGGATGCTTTTAAGGAATTACTAGTGTGTGTGCGTGTGTGTGTGTGTGCGTGTTTGTGTGTTCATAAATGTTAGTGCATAAAGGGTTATACACCACACATCTCCACGGGGTTCAGGTGAACAGGCTGATTTGAATCATCCATTTGCTGATATGTGACCTATTCGTACCATTGGCAAAATCCGGGCTCACAGAATTCTGGGCGCACAGACACACATGGCTACATACAGAGCTACAGGTGTGTGACTCCTGTTGTAAAAAAAAAAAAAAAGCATGACGTATTATCTGATGTCGGTGTTCTAATCCAGTCCATCAAATACCTCTAGGCACCTGGGTGGCCTTTAAGGCTTTAAACGGGACAGGAGGCCACCCACACGGCGCAGACACGAGTGTCAGCTCATGGCAAGGTCATACAGTGGTGCAGGCCAGATCCAGATGTAGATAGATACTGGTGCTCTTTTGCAGATGACTGTCAAGTACTCGTCATTCTTTTCATTTAAAAGGTCACTTTTAATTTGCTGTCAGATTCACCATTGACTCTTTGACCTGCTTTTAGTCCTTTCAGTGCAGCACAAACACAGCCATGTACAGTAGGTAACCATAACTATAGACGGTTATTAATCCCAAATCCTAGGCATGTCGGATCATGAACACATTCTTCGATCATTCTTCGAAAATCTATTCCTGAACAATTCAATCATTCATCCTCAGTAACTGCTTTATACTGGTTGGAATTCAAAACCAATCCGAGGATCACTGTACAATCACAGGAACACACCCTGGCTGGGACGCTGGTTCATCACAGGACGGCTTTAGCAGAACCAGCCAACCTCCAGCGCTGCTCCCATAAAAGTTATTCAGACAAACACTAGAGGGCAACATTGCACAGAATTAGAGGCAGGTAAAGTTCTAATGGTGCTGTAGGACCAGTTTCTTTTCCAGAATATTAATCTCTCACTCACTCACTCACTCACTCACTCACTCATCTTTATCCTTCTAACCTGCACCATTCTTTATCCAGGCTCTATTTTATTTATTCAGGGGCACGGGGGCCTATCCCAGGAGGCTTAGGGCACGAGGCAGGGTACAACCTGGACAGGGTGCAAATCCATCGCAAGGCACACATACGTACATACATACATTCACACACTACGGGCAATTTTGGGAACGCCAATTAGCCTAACCTGCATATCTTTGGACTGTGGGAGGAAACCG
>JAQMYI010000003.1:24531452-24544429 GCA_030014275.1 Clariallabes melas | reverse complement strand
CTGCAAAAGTGTTGACATGGTTGATGAGGGCGTGGAGCTTATCCCAGTAGGGCATGAAGCGGCGCTACATCCTGGATGGGGTGCCAATCCATCGCATGGCACACACACACACACTAAGAAAACCCACACAGAGAACATGCAAACCCCACGCACACAGAATTCCCAAGTTGGGACTCGAACCCGGATCCTGAAGGTGCAAGGCGACTGTGCTAACCACTAGTGCCATCCTTGCAATGACATACAGTATATAATGAGAAAATTGAGTGTCAAATATATTTCAATGGAAAATGAAAACACTGATTCGACCCCGTGAAGCTCTTACATAACACCCTGTCAGAACCCCAGCTGAACTCGCTCTGTTCATACAGTACAGTATTACACTTGTGCACTCACCTCGGCGCGCGCGCGCGTCACCCATCCGAGGAACAGCAGCGATATTCCCAAGAATCCGGCGCGCATCTGAGCGGCTCAGGACGTCCGTCTTCCGGCGGGGGTGAACCCTCAGTCCAGCTCAAATCGAGCACGCGCGCGGACCAAGGGCACGGTGACGCGCGGAAGATGCCCAGAATGTTCTGTGCGTTCGGGTGCCGGAGCGCGCGTGCCTGCCTCGCGCGTGTACCCAGAAGAACAGAAATTATAGGACCAAATCGTATAGAATAAAGAATGAAGGAATGCTGGAAATGAACTTTAAAACTTCTCCACGGGTTCTTCTGGAGAAAAAATAAAGGACTTGCCTAGATAGACGAATGGGCAGCCGCCTGGGTTGTGTTCATGGAGGGCAGCGACTACCGGGCAAGTCTAAACATGCAAACTGCGTCGCATTTTTTTTTTTTTTTTTTTACCGGGGACTCTGAGTCTCTTTGAAAACTTTCTGTAGGGGACATTTCAAGTTTCACGACCCCAATTTCATTGTGCGCTAAATTAAGGAGTCATGTGAAACCCGCGAGGCGCACACAGACCCAAATCAGGTATGGAAGCACGATTTATTTATTTATTTATTTATTATTATTATTATTACTGTATGATGATACTTAATGGCATGGTTGTTGAAAGCTTCAAGAGCTTTGAACGCGTTAGAAAACGTGCATGTTCTTTCCTCCTCGTGCCACTTTCATGTCTGTTATTCTTTCTGCATCAGAATTAAAAAAAAAAAACCCTCAAATAATCCGTTCACGTTTTAAAAATCACACTCCAACATTATCACGCGTGTCAATTACAGCTGTTTGACTCACCATAGAGATACCCTCGTATCTACTGTTTTGCACCGGAAATCTCCTTCCTTTTAGGTTGCAATGTGCATTAACTACGTCTATTGATTATACAGTAATACGGGATTACGCGCAAGCGGTCAGAGCGCGCGCGCTTTGCGCATTTGGAGCGACTGATGAGAAGTTTCCACAGCGGGTGCCAAAAGTTTTGAGATTTTTTTTTTTAAATAAAAGGTCTGCTGCTTCGGTGTTTTTAGATCTTTGTGTCAGATGTTACTCTGCTGTACTCAAGTATAATTACTAACATTTCATAAGGCTTTTACTGACAATTACATTAAGAGTCAGTATTTGCAGTGTTGAACCTTCTTCTTTTTCAAGACCTCTGACATGCTTTCAGTCAACTTCTGGGCCACATCCTGACTGGTGGTAGCCCATTCTTAATAATCAATCAATGCTTGGAGTTTGTCAGAATTTATGGGTTTAGCTCTTAAAGATTAAGGTCTGGGGAGTTTCACTCAAAGTTTTGATGCTGTGTTCCCCAAGACACTTAGTTACCACTTTTCCCCTATGGTACTGTACTCAAGGTGCTCCATCATGCTGGAAAAGGCATTGTTCGTCACCAATCTGTTCTTGGATGGTTGGGAGCAGTTGCTCTCGGAGGATGTTTTTGTACCATTCTTTATTCATGGCTGTGTTCTGAGGCAAAATTGTAAGTGTGCCTACTCCCTTGGCTGAGAAGCCAGTGCCTTTTCCAACATGATGGAGCACCTGGCCATATGGCAAAAGTCATAACTAAGTGTCTTAATGTAACTGTAAATCAAAGCCTTTGACACTTACAGTATGTAATGCTTGTGATTATACTTCAGTGTGCCACCGTAACGTCTGACGAAAAAGATTTTAAAACACTGAAGCAGCAGACTTTGTAAAAGTTATGTGAAAAAATTTGAGTAAGTCTCAACACTTTTGGCCCCGGCTGTACTTACATGCCTTTATCTTAATGAAAGGCGTAAAAAAAAAAAAAATCTATCTCTAACACTTTGTAACTGGAACCTTGTTGGAGCAAACAAATAAACAAACAAATAGACAACTTGATCTTGGTCAGCTTGGACTAGCTACCAGTTGCCAAAACGCACACTGAGCTGGTCAAACTGGTAGACCATCTTTCCCAGGTTGTGAGTCATGTTTGTGTGATCCATGTATTATTTGTTGAAACTGATTTTTAAATTATGTATTTAGAAAAAAGAAAAGGAAAGAACTACTTGTCTTTGATGTATCATCTGTATCCACTGTATAATCATGGTGCATGGTGGGAACATTGGATACCAGTTTGACCAGCTGGTAAATGGATTTTTTTGTTTCAACAGGGAAACATACACTCACTTGTACATAACTTAATTCTAGTCCACTAACTTAATCGGTCAAGCAGTGTTCCAGAAGTGCTTATTTTTCTGTAAACACACATGGACATGTCAGTGTGTGTGTGTGTGTATTACACTATTTGACTCCATATAAACTTCCACTTTTTAATACAGTAGAGGTATTGACATCACACAAGCAGCAGGTACATTAAAGCTACTCCTTTAGGGAGAATGTACTAAATCGATGTTAACTAGCTAGCCAGTTATCCGACATGCTGAAAGTCTGTGTGTATGTGTGTGTGTTTGTGTTTTTTTTTTCTGTATTTATTAACAGAGCAAAATAAAAACAAATTTGGTGTCAAATATGCCCCTTCTTCTATATTAATTAAAGATTACCTGTGTGTGGTAATATTCAGTATATCACATACTTCAAGTTGCAATATTGTTTTGTTATAATAAAGACAATTTGGTCAATAATTCTGTAGTAAATTTCAGTGTGCAGCATCTTAACAGACCTGTAATGACATGTTGACCAGAAAGAGTGATAAATATCTCTATGCTAGGGACAGCGATCACCACAAACCACCTGATACGATATTATCACGATAGCTAGGTGCCGATCCGACTTTTATTGCAATTCTGCAAGTATCATGACTTTATGAATATCATGATTCGATTTTCTTAGTAAATAATTTGCTCGTTCCAAACAGGATGCTGTGCTTCCTGCCATAGTGTGAATAGTTTAAGGTTCACCCCCTGTAGGATTATAGTGAAACTGCAACATTTTACCACCTCAAATCCAGTCTAAGGGCACCAGAGGACTTAGGGCAAAAGGCCGGGGTGCACATATATAAATATATATATATATATATATATTATTTTTAGACTGAGTCAGTGTGGTGATGCATTGCCACACAAAAGAATTCCCTCATGTCTACTATTCAAGCTTCCATGCAGACTCCAGCCTTAATTTTTATTTTTTTGTATTTCTGAATAATCTGTTGATTGTGTACTACCTTTACTATCAGGAGTATCACTCACAAGGATCAGAAGTTAAGGTTTGGCTCCACCAGTCAAAGGATCACCTTTGAGGGCACATCTCGAACCAGGGCACGCCTTGAGTGGCGGGTGAGATGACACGCCCCCACCCGATTGCCTCGCTCAGCCTCCTGCTCTGGTGAGAGTTCACTTTCTTGTCCATGAAGATGTACAGTATATACACATATATTCTAGATCAGAAGCAGCTATGACACATGCCATGGACAATTGTCTGCATCACCTGCGTGTTTATTTAATCCTGCTCAAGGCCACACCCACAGAATGATCGACCAATCCCAGCAGCAATCCCAATGTCCAGCAGTTATTACTTTTGATTGGTCACAGTAATCATTTAAATACTTTGGAGTCTGAAGAACCCACCTCATGACCTCTGGACTAACTGTTCTAATCACAGTTTGCTTCCATATATATAGACTTAATAAATCTCTGGTTTTTATGTAAAACTATTGCATTATAGAACTGATAACCCTTTCATACCAGTATATGATGTTTAAAGTTGGTCATATGGGTTCGTCCTTTATTGTCTGAATTATGTTTGTATAATTCTTCCTTTATTGTTGTTTGCCCTGAAATTTTTCAGTGATTTCGCTTTTTTCTTTCAGGTGGCTTTTACTGATACACGTGTACAGCCAGGAAGTTCAAGGGGTAAGTCGTTAATTTTTAAAAGGAAAACTCCACCCTGAAATGGCATGGTGGACATCTTGCACATCCGTTGTTAAAACCGTACGGTTTTGCCTGTAACTTCTAAAAACCAACAGAGAAGTGGTGTCTTTTCTTTGTCAATCAAAATTAATGAAAAGTCTGTTGGATTTCCAGAATTTGACGCGTTATTGCACAGACTCAGCTAGGTTAGTTAGCGATATCTACATGATTCAAAGAGAAAACAGGCTAATGTTAAAGAAATGAGTTCTGTATTTTACAATCACTTTAACAAGCTCACCCCAAAGTGTATATTATACACATCTACAGTAGCTGAAATACCCTTCACATAATCTTTTTAATGCTTTACACTCCCTTTAAAACTTAAAATGTGTGTATGTGAAAGAGCTAATGCGTAGCCGCGGCCCACCAGAGAGCAGGAGCGCTGAGCGGAGCTGAGGAACAAATTGGGAAGTGGTATCATCTTATATGAGGTCACATTAGGGGAAAAGATCTTACTGGCTTGTTCAAGCCCCAACCAATAGAAAAAAAAAAGAAGTACAAAAAGCTGGATTTTTTTTTTCTTCGTAGTTTGACAAGGTGTTACAGTTTGTACACACACACACACTGGAAATCCATCTGAAGATTTTTATACATGTCATTCAAGGTGGATTTTGTGCTTGAATCTTGAAGGTTTGCTGTGTCTCTTTGAAATGTAGTCCCTGATCCCTCATCTCACCTCCACGTGTTAAAGGTTTATAGAATCAGGGGGCAAATTAAGCTGGTTGTTTTTACAGCTAAATGTCTTCTAGTAAGCTGATAAGGTGTTTCAAGATAAGAAGGTGTTTTATTTAAATTGCAACCAGGTTCTGTGAGATGCTGAAATGTAGGCCCTCCTTAGAGATTCAGTAGCGTGAAATGTTCTTTGAGCTTCAACTGCATGCATTTCACGTGGGTTATGAGGATTTGTACGATCAGTAGATGAATTGCCCGAGCGAAAGGCTTTTTGTGGAGTGTACCAGGATATTTGGAAGAAAAAGCCTAGAGAGGTTAGGATTTACCTGAAATCTGGGTTATTAACAGTCATCATTTGGGTATTGTTGTTATTGTGTGTGTGTGTGTGTGTGTGTGTGTGTGTGTGTGTGTGTGTGTGTGTGTGTGTGTGCAAGAACTTGTATTCCAAACACCACTGCAGGTCTACCTGATAACCGTTCACCAACTGGACACAGAACATTACCTGTAAGAGAAGATAAGCAGATAAGTTAGCATTCTTTCTGCAGAAGTGATGGATATGCAATGCAGACATGCTGTCTATCGGTATAAACAATATAGAATAGGCAGAGAGGGATTGGGTAAGAATTATAAAATGTTTTGGTTTGCAGCAGGTTCCTGGGCCATGTACCGTCGTTTTGAATGTATTGCTGACTTAAGAGGAGGGAGAGAGAGAGGGAGAGAGAGAGAAAGTAAGGGACAGACTGTTTGTAGCTGCTATAACATAAGAGAATAATGTTCAAAAACCTAGCACAATGTTGATTTTTTTTTTTTCTTATAACAGCACATTCTGTTGGTTTTTATTCCTTGAATCCAAAAGTCTGGACCCCAGTATAATTTAAATTTACCACAACGATTTTCATTATAGTTTATATAACTGGTATATAAGGTTATAGGTTATATAACTTGACAGAGAATATAGCCCTAGACTATCAAGGCCTAAGGTCTCGCCCAGTCAAGCTCCCATCAAAGGCCCACATGGCAGCCTCTCCTGCCCCAAGTCCTAGCCCTAGCTAAATTTACTGTAGGCCTTGAGCCCTTGACAAATATTGACCATGTGCCCATGCTTAGTCCGGACTTAGTCTTAAACCTAGTCTGGCCCGGGATGAGCACCAAGTCTTTTCGTTGTGGCACATGAAGAAAACAGGTATTTGCTTAGACCTCATATTTAAGACAAAGTACGCAATTTCAGATTTTATTTCTGCGGCAAACTTTTTCATATAGTACAAGTTAAACCGTTTTCTTGTTGCCCTTCTTTGTTGTGTTTTATACCACAAATTTCTGGTACAATAATGAATGAGTGAACAAAACATTATTTTGATTGCTCAGGTGCTCAGTGTTCCCATGCTAGTGAACACATAAAGGAGTTCGGTTGAATGTGTGCAGTTGGGTTTGTTCATTAGGTTTCTTTATGCTTTAATGGAAAAAAAAAATCTAAAGAAAATGAGAGATGATGAAAGCTGCCTGTTTTCAACAAAAGATTAAATGAATCATCATTCAGAACTGTAGCAGAACAATTAAAAACAGCTCTATGGAATATTTTACAAATAAAGGAACGGGTAAACAAATGAAAGACCTCCAAGATTAAGGGGTGAATATTTGACCATTTCGTCATGTACTGTACATACGAATTTAAGAGGAGAAATACAAACGGTAAAATACTAGACACATACCTCATCAGTACTTAGAAATGGAACAAGAGCTAAGATAAGCAAACGGATGTCTGGAGCAAGGCTTTATGGTCAGATGAGGTAAAGATAAATCTTTATCAACATGATAAAAAGGAAAACATGTAGAAATGGGAAGGGACTAAGCACGGGCAAAACCTTTAGTGGAGTGTGGCTCAAGGATCTGTAGCTCAGGGAGTGAATCTTCGTCAGAGTCAGCAGTGTCTACGACCAATCCGATATCCAAGATACTGTGTATTAGCCAGCACAGGTCCACTAGGGGTAGATGACCTTTTCAGTGATGCAATTTTCAGCATCCTCTGTACGTTCCCTTCCATTGTCTGTCCTCGTGCCTCTGGGACCTAATAAGACCACTGCTGGACCACTACCTGGGTGTTGCTGAGGTTCACATGGTACAGTTGATTGGGGAATCATTTTGCTTACCAGACCTCTGCAGGCTGGTGTTCACCATGTCCAGCCTTTCTTCTACTTTGTACAGAGTGAAACTGAGTGAAGAACTTACAGCTGGCATTAGGGAAAAGAATAAGGACTCCATTGCCAGATTGGAATTCCCATGGCTATGCTGACTGATCATTTGTCCTGTTTGGAAACTTTCAAGGTGTTGCTGCACTAGGGGATGACCTTATCAATAGGTTCATGCATTTTGTGCACATATTTGAGTAGTGACCTGAAGGGGGAAGGTTGTTCCTGCCAAGCTTGTCCAATGTACTTGTGGCCATGAGCTGATTTGCGCAGGGGTTAAACCAGATTCACTGTAATCCTCTTGAATAGCACCAATGATGGGCAATGTGATGAGTTGGGTAGAAGCAGGTTTTTTGCTGGCACTGGGGAAAGATGTCAGAGAAGGTCCCCTTTTATCGGGAAGTAGGAGGCATGGAAATAGTAGGAGGGGTGCACTGGCTCTTTCATTTATTTCCATAATTTGCGTTCAGCAATGTTTTAGATTTTCATCTGCTTTTCGTTCCAAGGTGAAGTTTCCTTCCTTGGACACCTTTTGGAATACCACAGAGACAGGGATAAAACCAGGAAATGCCTCACCTTCCAAATTTACAGCCTCTCCATCCTCCTAATTATGGCAGGTCATGCAGACAGACTGGGGTCACTGTTTTGCATTGCAGTGATTTCACTGGGTCCCAATGATCATGGCAGTTGGGCTAGCTTGAGGGTAGGGTTGCCAGATTTCAGCCAAATTTGCATCCCAAATACTTGAAAGTAACCTCAAGATTTCTGCTATTGGTTAATGGATATGTTTTTTTCTTTGTGTGCTGAGTGGTTACTGTATTTAAGGGAACAAGTGGTGAACTCATCTATGAACTATTTATAGAGCTGCCACTTCAGACAATACAGCACACAGCATTAAATATCTCTGCTTGGGTTATCTAAAATTAATAAATTATTAAACATTATAAATATCCATTTATATGTCAGTTGGACATTTTTTGTTCTTAGAATCAATCCATTCATGTCCTAAAAAAGCATGAAGCTGTTACAATGAAAACGACTCTGTTTTGACCAGCAGCAGCATTGTATCGTAGCATAGGACTCCCTGAAAGTTCCGCAGAGCATCTCATTCAGAACTGCACAACTGAGCTTCCTGTCTTGTCAAAGGATGAGCACCTTTGCACATTTTTCATAAAAAAATGTTCCTCAGCAGATGTTAGAGGAGAAATGCAAATGGTAAACATTCCAAATATTCCAATCTGAGATGAGGGCGTTTTATTAATTTGTGTCAGAAAAGCTTTTTATGGATTTGCAGTGACACCTCCGCCAAAATGCACAATTTTTTAATATATTATGTCTCACATTGTTGCAGCAATATAAACAAATAGAGTGTCGTTCTCTCAATAGTAAATGACCACATTATGCTTTATGGATGTATAGCATTTTGCTTAATAAAGAGACAATAGCATCACTTCTTTCTGTCACATGATCAGTAAAGTAAACATGCTGGTTGTGTAAAATAGGGATTGTTTCTTTCAACATTTTTTTTAATTAAAAAGGTTTTTGCAAGCATCAAACCTCCACACTTCATTCCCTGTTCCAATTTGGTGCGAGTTTGACGCATCACAAAAACTCAATGCATGACATATGTTTGGTATATCTTGTTTTTGTAATTTTCTTGATTTTTTTAAATATATTTTTGATACTACATATTTACATCACCATCAACATGAATGCAGGCTGATTTGAGCAAAACAATTTTAACATAATATTTGTGCATTTGCGGTTTTTTAACCCACTTGTGACTCGAGGAAACTATGCACAACAGATTTTGAAATATTTCTTACCTTTAAAAAAAAAAAAAAAAAAAAAAAAAAACTCTTTTTCTCAAAACAATCTCATTTTGCTGTCAAACTGTTCACATTTACGTGCACACGGAGTATCTGCTGGTCTGTAGTTATGTCTACTCAGTATCTTGTTCGTTTTGCTCTGTGGCGCAAGCATACGGAGAAACGAACAGATGAAGACGATGATTAGAACATGAGGGAGGTAAAGTCAAGGTACTGTAATGATGAAAAAATAAATTTTTTTTTACTTCCTGTATATTTTGTTCACTGTACTTTCCTCATTTGTCAATAAAATTGAGGTAATGTACAAATTTCCAGTGGCAATTTGATGATTTAAAAATTGCCCCCAGTGGTAGAAATAAGCCTAGCATCAATTTTTACAGAAGTATTTAGACAAAACAACAAATGTTCAAACATGTATTTCCCCTTATTGTGTTATTATTGGAGGTTTGTTCATTTTAACCATCTAATTAATTACCTGTAACCTTCCACTTGAACACAATAGTGTATAATTATCACCAAATATGGTAATTAGTGGAGAAACAACTAAGTAATATTATCAAGAGCAGAACATACCCATGTTAATTCACGGTGGTGGCAGCATCATGCTATGGGGTTGCTTCTCTTCAGCTGGTGCAGATGCTCTAGTCAAGATAGAGGGAATCATAGATAGCCATCTTTTTTGGCACGATACCTGCAGGCCTCTGTCTGACGGCTGAAGATGAAGGATAATTTCACCTTCCAGCATGATAATGACCCAGAGCACAAATCCAGGTAAATGAATGGCTCCAGAATAAGAAGAAGAAGTGTGTTTTGAAATGGCGTAGTCAGAGAGCGAGGGTCCGAATCTTGACGAAAGCTTTTGGAATAACTTGAAGAAGGTTGCACACAAGACATACTTTTAGCAATTTAATAGATCAGAAGCATTTTAGTAAAATTTAAGTTGAATTAAAATCAAGATTCGACAAGAGGGGAGAATTTCATCCAAAGGTACAGACTGTATTACAAAGAGTGCATTAACAAAGTATTACAGTAGTTAGGGCATGTGCACACTTATGCAACTCATTTTTATTTTCCTTTTTTTTTTCATTAAAAAATGCTTGTATTTGGGTTTCACTTGCATTATGTTAGTTGCTGTATCATATTAAATGTAGAGTCTTGTTAAATCATGGTTTCATTTCTACATTACACAAACCTGCACCTTTAACAGGGGTGTGTAGACTTTTTAAATCCACCTTAAGTCCATTATATAGCTATATTTTGTGTTAAGTTGTGAGATGGGAGCAGTGGAAAGAAAGTAGCACTGAAATTATATTCCCACTATTTAATTAGAAATCTAAATAGGACATTTTCAATACTTATAACTTGACATTATTTATAAATAATAAGTTTTTTGAAGCTATCGAGAAGCTATAGGATTTGAAACATTTCATTTGATCCACTAGTCAAACAGGCTTTAGTCACTGTTAAAGAAATTATAATAAAAAAAAAACTTCCTGTTATTCAGTTGAATAAGGATTGTACTAAAAGTATATTCAATAATAACACTGCATTAAAAAAAACATGCCCTCATTTTGAAGCATCACCAAGCAACTTAGGAATTCACTGGGAGTTTACGAGTCATTTCAGACATCATTGCAGCTTGCATGAAGGAAAGAGATGTAAAAGTAGATATCAGAAAATCTCACAGCTTCCAGGTGAGCTTGTTTGTTGAAGGTAAACAGGACATGCAAATGGCTTTAAAGTGATCAGGCAGATGCTGAGCTCTCAGCATCACTGAGCCAGCGCGAGCACGTCTACTGCAAACATGGAGAGAGAAGAGAACATGCTGATTAAGTACAGAACTGTGATGACTAGCCAAGGGGGATGATTTTATTTTATTTTTTCAAATCCATGGTTAATGAAGTCATTATATTATTGATTATACTCTGACAGAGTCATGTTTATTATGGTAGGATTTAATAAAAAAAAAATTGCTCACGTCATTATTCAAGCAGTTACAACTAGTGTTGGGTGTAGAGTACTTGGATTACTTTTTTGATGTAATGAGTAATCTAAGTTACTCAGTTACAGTACATTTACAGTAAGTACTCAGTTATTTAGTTATATGTTTAAAAATGTAATCCATTATTCAGACAATTTATATAATCCGCAAACCAGAAAGCAGTGAATCCGTTAGTGTGTGTGTGAGCTGATTGGAAGGTCCTAGGAACAAACCCTAGCATCACCAAGTTGGGCCCATAAACAAGCCCCATTCTCAATTGGTCAAATGTAAAAAAAAAAAAAAAAAAAAAGTAAATTGCTCTGGATAAGTGCGAAATGTACTGCCAAATGTAGATGTTCCAATTCCCTTATTTTAACGTCTTTATTTTTACAGAATTTAATTATCATATAAGTTAATTAATTTAATTTAATATACAGAAATGAGGGTTGGCTCCAGACAGTACTGTATCAGTTTGGAAAGGGTTACAAATAAAATGGGAGAGACGTTATGTCCAAATATTTCGAAACTTAAAAAATACGTAGTGGTAAATCTTCCTTAAAGAGTTCATAAACAACTCATGCATGATGCCACAGAAGAACGCAGACAAACATCTAAGGAACTCCAAGCCTCAGTTGTCTCAGATAAGATCAGTGTTCATGTTTCCTCCATGAGACAGAGACTCAAGATATCCATGGTAGACAATGTGAAAAGCACTGCTAACCAAGAACCATAGAAAAACTTACTTTGACGACCTCAAAGCCTTTTAGAATCATGTAGTTTAGAGTTGAAAAAAGCATGAAGTCTGCTCTCTACCAGGAGAAAATCTGCTTTTCAATCTGTGCTCTGTAGCTCAAGTGGCATCAGGGTGTTCAGTCAGTCATGCGAAACACAACAGCAACTTCTAAATAGCACAAAGGAAACTTGAACTCAATTGAGTTGCTGCGGCATGACCTAAAGCAGGCAGTCCATCCTCGAGAGGCAGATATTGTGGTGGGTTGAGCCAAAATCCCTTCACAGTGAAGTGAAAGGCTGATCTCCTGTTTATTTTTTTTTCTTCAGTAAATTATTTTAAAAATGTGTTCTCCTCAACGTATTGTACAGTACAGTTGTGTGAGGATCTGAAACCATTCAGTATGACCAAAACAAAACAATCAAGAAAACCATGTGTTTGCTGTTAAGACTCTGGATTAATGATCAGAAGGTCGGCGGTTCGAGCCCCAGCACCGCCAAGTTGCCGCAGTCGGGCCCTTGAGCAAGGCCCTTTACCCTGTCTACCCTGTCTACTCCAGGGGTGCTGTATAATGGCTGACCCTGTACTCTGACCCCTGCCTCCTAACAAAGGGATATGCAAACTGGAATAAGCAAAAAAATAAAAATGACAAATTACTGCATTTTGTTGCATTACATTTGACAGCAAAGGGATTTTTTTTTTCCTAGCCCTATTTAATTTTTTTCAGGTTAGTACCTAAAAGCAAGTAAAAGCAATGGATGAGAAGCCCCATAGGTACAGTACCTATTGACTTACACCTATTAAAAATGTCAATAGGTGTAATTGGACTTGTTAAGGTTAGATGAGTTAAGATACTGTATGTAGTGGCCATTTCATTAGGGAAATGATTCCTGGGGGAAAAAACTCCATAGATGTGATAACCTGGTCTTTCAGTACATTCAGGTCGTCAGCTGACTTCATTTTATTGTGACATGATGTTACTGAGTCTAGACCTGAGCAACTGATCAACCCCAGATTATAACACTGTCTCCAGAGGCTTGTACAGTGGACACTATGCATGATGGGAGCATCGCTTTATGCGCTTCCCTTCCTACCCTGACACGCCCATCACTCTGGAATACGATCAATCAGGACTCATCAGACCACATGACCTTTTCAATTGCTCCAAAGTCCAATCTACAGTGGCTTGCAAAAGTATTCGGCCCCCTTGAACTTTTCCACATTTTGTCACATTACAGCCACAAACATGAAT
>JAQMYI010000003.1:24474515-24487291 GCA_030014275.1 Clariallabes melas | reverse complement strand
GATTCTTATGCTTTCCCATTTTTTCTGCTTCCAACACATCAAGTTAATTTGCTGCATAATCCTCTAACAGGTGCTACTGAAATCAGATAATGTTATTTACCTTACCCGTCAGTTGTTTTAATGTTATGGCTGGTTGAACTTTGCCATTGAAGCCCGGTAATGGGTTTGATGCTAACACTCTATCCATGATTTTGATTATATTTCTCAGTTTTATTTCTCCCTGTGTCTGTGTGATTTATGTGTATGTGTGTGTGTGTGTGTGTTAGGTCAGGGAGGTTCCTGTATGCGTGTCTTCAGCACTATGCCATTTTCACACTGTAGCATGGGTGCCTGCAACTATGCCAACCGCAATGACAAGTCCTACTGGTTAGCCGCCACTGCTCCATTACCTACCATGCCCATGTCCGGCCTGGAGATCCAGCAACACATCAGCAGGTGTGCAGTGTGTGAGGCTCCAGCACCAGCTATTGCCATTCACAGCCAGAGCACACTCATACCCAACTGTCCACTAAATTGGATGAGCCTCTGGAGTGGATATTCATTCCTTATGGTTAGTCTGACAGTCATCAACATGAACTAAGCACAATGAATAATATTTGCATATTAGCGTGTACTATTAGCCTTTCAGAGGCTAAATACTATGATTGAAAATTCTGCCCCAGAAAATATTCCCCAGTTTAATGACACATGATCTGACATGATATGTCATCTTTATACCTCAGCACACTGGGACAGGAGACGAAGGAGGTGGACAGTCTCTCACATCGTCTGGAAGCTGCCTACAGGATTTCCTCACGCATCCGTTTGTGGAGTGCCAGGGGGCTCAAGGCACATGCACCTATTTTAACAACCTCTACAACTTTTGGCTCACGCGTGTTGACCAGGACTTCAGCCCTGTTCCAGAAATGATGACCCTAAAGGAAGCGGTTGAGCAGCGTGATCACGTCAGCCGATGCAACGTCTGCTTGAGAGCGTGACCCCGTTCCAGATTGTGGCACACCAGTTTGAAATACTCTAGTTACCCTAGTTTGTGATGCTACAGGGGATATGAATTGGGTAGAGTCATAATGACTCAAATTAGTAAAAAAAAAGAGAACTGAACAGTTTGTGATAACTCACACTAAAGGACAACTGTGAACAAGTTTGTATACACTTTTAACTCTCCACTTTTAATACTTGAGGGTTTGAGCAGTGTTTCATATCTAGTGATTCTGATCGCCATGTAAATCAGTTAGTCGACTGTTGTGAGGTCTGTCAGCGCTGGTATTTTGAATTCCATGTCCACAACATGACCCTTCCATCACCATGCTTCATTCCCTGGATAGTGTTCACAGGATTATGAAAAATGTTGCATCAGAACACAAGGTAAACATTGCTTGCATGTGAGTGTAGCCAAACTGAAAGATACAGTAGAGTGCGTTGCCTAAATACTCAGCCTCCTATATAACACCTTTTCTTGTAGAACTGTTTGACATTTTGCTGAATTCCAATGGTAGAAATCACATAATTGTTCAGGTGAAAAAAGTGTATATTGCCATCTAAAAAATAGACATTTACTGTTTACCCTTTTAAATACTTGGTAAAATCAGCTTTGGCTGCTGTTATAGTTTTAAAGTTAATGTCACAATCAATAGTGCATATCTGGTTCCTCACTATTTTCACCATTCTCAGCCCCTTTCAAACATACAAGAGAAATTTTATACATCCTGATTTTGCCAGGACAATTGGCATACTCCTGGAGATTTCCTTGAACTCCTGGACTCTCATAAAGCTCTCTTCAAGCTTATCAATCTGTCCAAATGCTGAGGAGTTATTGGACATCAATTTTTTTAGACTACGTAGACTTTTCACAAGACAAAAATCAATACAATTCTCTTGTAGTGCTCTCCTGGCCCTCATAGATGCACCACTCCAGAGTCATTGCTGGGCACTCTCCAGAGTCACAGAACTCTCCAGGTTCTTGCTGATCTCATGGACGGTGACATCAAGGAGATCAAGGAGTATTTGGACCACTCATCGAGTATTCCTCACTTTTCCTTGTTTCTGTGCAAGTGCTCCTCATTCTCAACATTTGCAAAACCACAGGATTGATGTATATTCCTCATTCTTACTGAACACTTACTATATACTCCTAGAGAACTTCTTGTTCTCCTCAAGGCTCTCCACAAATCTACGTCACGGAATGAACATCACCCTTCGAAAGATTTCTCGTGAGACTCCTGTATGTATGAAAGTGGCTTTTGGGGCAAAATTGCTGAAGCTTTTATAAGATTGCATGAAGACATTTAAGTGAACAGTCGTGACACAGATTTTAGTAAGATTGATTTCTTGTGCATTTTGTGCCCACTCCAGCATAGGTATTAGACTTGGGATTGATGTCTTGTTAGAAGGTTAACCCCAATCCAGTTCAAACTCACTTGTATCCCGGGACACATTTTCCATCAATCTTGCCATTACTGCTGACCAGTTTTCCAATCCCTCCCAATGAAAACCATGTCCACAACATGACCCTTCCATCACCATGCTTCATTCCCTGGATAGTGTTCACAGGATTATGAAAAGTAGTGTATTTTAACCAACCCTTATGCTTTGTACCAAGGCCTCGTATTAAAATGTTTAAATCATAAGAGCCAGGAAGCTTTTCCATGTGTGCTAAAACTGACTTTTGCCTTTTGGAAAACTTGTATTGTATCTTCAGATGGGGTATACATACATATGCAAGGCACCTTTGTATTTTACTAGTTCTTATAACAAGGATACAAAACTATCAAAATCTTTACAGACTAAAAGTACTGTATATGCTGGAGGGAAAGCAATGATCAAATGAGGGTGTCTCTTTTACTAAGGAAAGCGGTGCTAAATATCATAAAGAAGCATTTCTACCTACTGAGCATTTTTCTTTGTAATGTCACATTATTTGTAACTGCGGCTTCTACAGAATCATATCGTCATCGTTCTATAATGTTATCCATATCCATCACTAATGTTTACTCTCAAATGGAACTTGACACAAACAAATATTTATATTTCATGGTTTCATTTATTAGCACATTTAAATTTTTGCACTTTATTGGAATTAGTTTATATGTTTGGATGCTCAATTTCTTCATTTCTCTCTTTTTTTCCATTGCAAAGTAATCTAAAGCATGATTGCTTGTGAGAGAATCTTCCTTTATAGTAGATGAACTTTGTTTTTCTGTTTGTGGTGCTATTACTAATCATTATCGAAATTAAAACAGACTAACTCCTTCAGTGTTCTTCACCATGTCATGCATATGTAAATACTGTATGTTTTACAGGGATTCTTTATCATTATTGTATTTATTTAGGACGAGGAGATTTGTATGTTAACCTTGAACCAAAAGTTGTTGGGGAAATTGAAATACAGTATATATTTGTGAAGTGCTGTCATAATTTTGATTTAATATATAATTTTTCAACCTTAATAACATGCACAACCATGCAAGAAGTAAACAAACAGTCTTGTAGTGTTATGATCAAATGTACACACTGAAATTTGTTTTACTTTTAAGCCAGAAAGCTTTAGCTATTAATGCAGAACTAATACTTTGTTGACTTCCCTTTAGTGGCATAAAGAGCAACAACCTTACCTAGGCATAGAATGAAAGTGTTGTTCTCATCTCAACAAATCTTCAACAAAGCACAAAGCCATCTTAAAGAAGGCCCATGTTGATTTTTTTTTTTTTAATTGAACTCTAATTATGTTAACAGAAATATGGTTTTCAACATTTCTAGCTTGTTGTCTGCAGGATAGTGTCCACAGATTTACCAACAATCCAGCCTCAGAAAATCATTAACTTCTTTGGAATTTTAATGTGCTTAAAGATGTACTGAAGGATGTACGTGATGAGGGCCACCATAAAAAATTTATGAATCCTGACTTTAAACTCGAATGTCATAATTCTGACTTTAATCTTATAATTCTGGCATTTGTCTCAGAATTCCAACCTTATTCTCAGAAGGTCTTATCTGAGATTTAAGTCATTTTAACATTTTGACTTTTTAAAGTCAAATTCTGGATTTAAAGTCAGAATTCTGAGGAAAAGGTTTAAGTGATTTAAGTTTATATATGTTTGGAAAATAGTCAGAATTCTGAGGGAAAAAAGTCAGAACTCAAATAAATTGCTTATTGTGGCCATAATCCTCTTCCCTAAAGATGCTTATATTTAACAGAATACTGTACATTTGATCATAGACCTATGGATGTTTGTTAGGGCTGCATAATTAGATTGAAATTTTTTTTTGCAATTATTGCAATTTAGATTTAAACTGCAATATATAACTATTAAATGTACTTTTTTTACTTTTTGCATATTTATCTAGGATAACAAACAGCGAATAATGGAACAAATGATTTTATTAAGAGGATGTTTGCCAATACTTATTTATCAACTTAAAATTATTGGAAAAATAAACAAATACTTAAATTTTTTATAAATTTCACATAAATTCCAGACAGTGTGTATATTACCTTTAATAAATTGCAGCATTGTGCAATTAAATAATCGCACAGGTCCATATTGCGATTTCACACTGCGATTTTTATGGGATGAATTGTGCAGCACTATTGTTTATTTACTTCTTACATATCTG
The DNA here is from genome assembly GCA_030014275.1 of Clariallabes melas. NCBI lineage: Eukaryota > Metazoa > Chordata > Actinopteri > Siluriformes > Clariidae > Clariallabes > Clariallabes melas. The sequence goes on along the minus strand of JAQMYI010000003.1, from coordinate 24,482,677 downwards.
TGTAAATAGTTTGCATTTTAATTGTCATGTTGATGTATTTCATTTTTTCAAGACTCCACAATCTGGCATTAAGACTCATTTATTGAATATTAGCTTATAATGCTTTTAATGCATATGTTCTTTCCCAGATAGTAAGTAAGCTAGATAATTCTTAGTATATTTCACTTGATGCATAAACATCTTACCTACCATGTAATGATCGGTTTGTCAAATGTAAAAATGCATAAAATGGCCGCGATTATGGAATTCCAGTCATTTGTTAGGAATATAAAGAATTGATTGCTAAGTCTACAAATGTAGAGATTTGTTGTTTACAATTTTTTGGGGAAATAATTCATAGACAGCAGTTAGAGCTACAGGGATTATGTCTCAATCAATTTTGCACAACTGGTTCCTCACCTTTATCAGCAATTATTTTGGTTAGATATTTCAAAGCTTTGGTCGGATTGAATGGAGACATTTAGTGATTAGCAATTCTCAAGTCTTGCCACAGAGTTGTAATAGGATTGATGTCTGGGGGATTCAAACATAATCAAGTTCTTGGTTGCGAACCATTCCAGCATAGCTTTGGCATTACACCTGAGATTAGTTAAGTCAAGTTAAAGTGATCCTGAACTGGAACAGATTTTCTTCTCTGTCTACCTTGTATGTGGCTGCATCCATCTTGCCATTAACCCTCACCAGTTTCCCAATCTCGGCTGATGAAAAGCATTTCCAAAGTACACAAATCCTGTAACTGAGTAAAAGTAGAGAGGCAACAAAAAAAAGGCAACAATTACTCAGGTAAAAGTGGAAATACTCCATTTACATGGGTACTTGAGTAAAACAACAAAAGTACTCACCTATAAATTGAATTTTAAAAAAGCAGCAAAGGCAGCAAAATCTCCATCTCAGTCTGCTTCCCGATTGTGAATGTGCTCTTTAAGTCGCTGTCTGTACAACTGATTTCCTGCTTTAAATACGTACTATACTCCACTTTGGTTATGTAACACAACAATATGCAGAAAGGTAGTTAAGTAGGATGTAGCAGAGTAAAAGTAAAAAGTATCCTCTAATAAAACTACTATTACTATTAACTATGACTATACAGTAATGAAGTAAATGTACTCAGATACTTTATACCTCTGATCGCCACAACACCACCGCTTCATTGTGTCAAAATTATTCTATCATTCTTAGGGTTACAAGTTTGTTTGTGCCAATGGCTAATGCTTGGTACCAAGGCTAAAACTTTCCATTCTGAAATAAAATATAAGCTTTTCTCACCTTTGCTAAGGCTTCAACGTGGCTATTAGCAAACCCCTACGGCCTTAAATACATGTGCAAGGCACATTCGCATTTTACTACCGTAGTTCTATAGTAGAAACTAAAACTCAGATTCTTTACAGATTTTATAGAAGTATTATAAATGCTAGAGTCGGCAGAGTGGCTTATTGATTAGCACTGTTGCCTTGCACCACCTCCAGGGTCCGGGTTCGATTCCATGCCTGAAAAGAAAAATGGTGCTAAATGCTAAGTGCTTATGTTAAGTAGCATTTCCAACTACTAAGTATTAAAGTCCCTGTTTTTTCTTTATGCATGTAAGTTATTGTCTCTTAATTTTTTTTTTTAGCTTTGGCTTCTACAATCTTATATGTAATGTTATTCATATTCATAACTACTGTTTACTCTCTATGCCTAAAACTATTCAGATTTCATGGTTGCATTTTATTGCACATTTCAGTATTTGCACTTTGGAATTAGTTTCAATGTTTAAATCCTTATGTGCTACATCTTTCTCTTTTTTTTTTAACAGGAATTCTCTCATCTTTTACCCTGGGAAAGTCATCTTAAAGCAGCAGCCATTAAGTTTTTTTTAGAGAATCTTCCCTAAAGCACATTTTATGTATATAAAGAGAATATTTTGTGAAAGCCCTGAAACTAAAGCTGTGAGGGAAATAAAAATCCTGTCATAATTTTGACTTAATATCTCATTTCTCACCTTAAGATGGATATACAGTACTTAAGCAATACACAAGAGGGGGAGTGCAGTTGTGGTGAAAATCATATGCTGAATACTAAGGCCTATGCTGATGCCATGCTGATATTCAGTACAACAACACGGCCTTGAGTGTGATATTGCTTTTATATGACAGTTCCACAAGCAGCATTTATCATCAACTGATTATGATTTGTTTCTTTATTTAAGAAGATATTTTGCTCTGCCAACACATATGATTCTGTGACTGGCGGAAACAACTAACTGCCACTGGTGGAGATGGCGACTGTCATTTATAGCCCGACAGTTAATGTAATTAACAGGGGTGGAAGTAGTTTTACGTTTTTACCGGTACTATGTAGCCAAAAGCTGAGGAGAATAAACCATGGAGGTGGTGGACAGTCTCCTAAGTTTGTGTTGGGGTAAATCTCCCAAGTTTCTCTTTCTTTTCCACTTATTATGCTTTAGAATATCAGTTAGTGATGGGTCGTTCATGAACGATTTGTTCTTTTTGAACAAGTCTTTAACGGGACTCAGAAGAACGAGTAGTCTCAGAGAGTGAGTCGTTCATTTTCTGCTGGGCATTTTGTCACGTGACTCCCATAGACGCTATGCAGTGCAATAGATTAAAAAGAACGAACGACTCGGACTAGAAGACTCATGAGAAGAATCATTCAATTCACTTTCCTGTGTAATGCGTCTATGGGAGTCACGTGACAAAAGAATGAACGATTCGGACCAGAAGATATGAGAGGTGAGCTGCTCATTCTGTTTATCATAATATGTCAGCTGCATTGTAATATTTTCATTACTGGAACTATAGTCAAAATTTGTGACGTGTTGGGGGTCTATTTATTGAAAATGTAACATTATATTTTATTTCCGATCAAAAGAACGAAATGAACTAAATGACTCAAAAAAGATTCGTTCGTTTTGATAAACGAGATTCAAAGAACCGAGTCACTAAAATGATCCAAACTTCCCATCACTAATATCAGCTCCGTTAACTTCCAGGTTCTGGGGTTCAATCCCAATTAGCATTAAATGGAAAGCTAGTGCGCTATGTTGGGTGTACAATCCCTTGTTCCACACATAAAGTAGTGCCCTAGAAAGTAGACAAAGTGTTGTTTAAGATGGTGTAACATTATCAGAAGTGTTTTCTGTGACTGGTTTTGAATGTGTATTTTGGCCGGCAGCTTCTCTTTCCTCAGGACTCAAGACCTTACAGATGTACTGTACTTTCACCCACGCTGCGACTGACAGTCAACAGTGTAATTATTGATTGTTAGAACACCTGTGATGTGGAGTGGTACATATACTGTAGTTAAACGTCCCAGTGCTGTTATGCTCTGTATCACCATTCATGGAATCCCCAAAGTTCAATCAGACTACTTAATTGGAACCTTTTGCATTATTATTTTATTTTGATTAATCTAAATTTTCCAACAATCTATTGTTTATTAAATATTACTTTCTGATTATTCCAGATGTTCAAAATTGGCGCTATGATCATTATGGTTTCTAGATTTCTTAATATATTTTTTTATTCTAAGATATTAGTTAGACATAATGGCGTACATTATATGCACATAAATTTGTGGACACCTGACCATCACACCCATATACTGTATCTCAAAATGCTGCAACAAAATTCAAACCACATAATTCAATAAAATGCCTTTGTATGCTGTAAAATGCTGATTTGCAAACATGACGTTTAAATATCCAACAACACAAGTTCCACAGCATTTCACTCACTCACTCATTGTCTATACTGCTTTATCCTCTGTTCAGGGTTGCGGAGGGCCCAGAGCCTATCCCAGGAGAGTTAGAGGCAGGGTACACCCTGGACAGGTGCCAATCATTTGCAGGGCGCGCGCACACACACACACACACACACACACACAATGGGCAGCCTGGGAACACCTATTAGCCTAAGGTCTTTGGATTGTGGGAGGAAACTGGAGTACCCTGAGAAAACCCATGCACACAGAGGCGTGAATCAAACCTGGCAGAGAATCGAACCCGGACCCTGGAGGTGCAAGGCGACAGTACTAACCACTCCACCACCATTTATATTAAATACTTTTAGTAGCTTTTAGTAGCTTGAGCAAAATCATTAAGTGCTATTGAACTGAATTGAAAATCACAATGCTCAAAAATCTAATTGAAACAAATGTCTACCTGATTCACAGCTCTAGTGTTAATGAATCCATGATGCCACTTTGATGATCTCATATTTTTTAAATATATAAAAATACGATCGTACTCAGGTTAAGATACATCCCAAAATGAAGGATTTATTTACAAAAATACATTTTTAATCAAAAACACAAGGCAGCCAGCATGACATTTCATAAAGTCTCAGCAAAAAAATGCAATGTTGTATTGATCACAATTCCTAATTAGCCAAAATAAATGAATATGAACAAATTATAAAAGGAGTCCAAGTTATTAGCAGGTAAATAAATTGCAGATTATAAAAGAATATCAGTAATACATTGCAACATGATCTTATTTCTGTAGAATCTAACATTGTATACAGGATTTTCAGCGTCCGTCGGTGCCACATTACCGATCCTGAGAGAACCTTTCAGAAAGGTTGTTGTAAACATTCGTCTTTAAAGGTTAAAAGCTTTAAAATGCTTATCCTCGTTTAATCCAACGTGTCAAAACGCTGAAGTCGGCGCCGACGCATTTCCTCCATGCTGGGCTCGTAACTGGCCCTGGACCCGTATGGTGGTCGGCTGGGAGCTCGCCGCCCTGCAGGACACACGTTTAAACACATGTGCAGGTCAACATATGTCCTGAAGATGGCAGCATACCGTATATAATGAGTCAAAAATTATCCGCACTCTGGTTATATTAAAACTTTTGTTCTTATCTGCGCTTTTGTTCAAGGCTCCCGTCTCCCCGGTCACTGCTGTGCGGGTGTGAACGTGTTACATCAGTTCATTTGTAACTGCGATGAAAGAAAAAATAGACGCCCACTTGTGAGTCGCACGAATGAAGTGTGCAGTGATTTGTGTGTTGTTTTTTTCTTTCTTTCAATAAGCTAATATTCAATAAAAAGCATAAACAGAAGTTGGAGTTCTGCAAACAAAAATTAGGATTTTCGATACTCTAAGGAAGGTGAAAGTTTCATGAAGAAAATCGTTACTGGTGATGAGACACGGATTCATCAGGACGAGCCTGAGAGTAAACGGCAGAGTACGTAACGGAAACATCCTCTGACTGAGAAAAAGTTCAAAAGTCGACCATCAGCTGTAAAATTCATCAACACTTAACAGTCTTCTGGGGTTCTCAAGGGCCAGAAGTATTGGAACATCATCAGGAAAAACTTCCAATAATCGACAGCGCTCGTTACAGTGAGGCGCTTATGGAAGAGCTGAAGACTAAACTTCGGATTAAACGCAGAGGACTGATATCCGAGTGCGTCAAAACGCATGACGATGCACGTCCGCACACTTCTGCCCACACTGTCGACAATCTGCAGAAACCTGGTTCTGAGGTGTTAAAGTGTCCTCCCTATAGTCCTGATCTCACTCCATCGGAATTTCACTCCTCTGAAAGCGGCCCTACGAGGACGAAGATTCACTCCTGATGAAGAACTGAAGACAGCGGTGCATTCGCGGCTCAGCCTGAAACAATTTCTTTAACGAGGGAACGAAAAGATGGACAAAGCGTATTAAAAAGCAAAGACATTATGTCCAAAAACAATGTATTTGTCTTTTCTAAAATTTAATTACAATAAATTCTATAGCAGAGTGTGGATAATTTTTGTCTCACCATGATCAAACATTATATTATCAATGCCTATATTATGATTCACTTGTGATCTTATTGAAGTGTTTAACGTATACAGATACTCACCTCGGTCTTGCAGGCTGGCCCTAATGGCCGCCTCGTACTGCTCCTGCTCCGACAGACCGCCCGTGTAGGGATGCTGAGGAGGTGCAGACGGCTGGGCTTGGCTATAGTAGCCCTGCTCAGGGTAGGGAGATGTGTTCGGGGTGTAGGGCATTCTGTATCCACTATAACCTGCACATAAACACAATCCAATCTAATCCAATGTTTCAGTTTCTTTATAATCTAAATAAAAAACAATAGAATAATGTTGCATTTGTTGCCTTTCAATGAATAAAAGTTTTTAATTTATGATGCTTTCTCAGATCTTTATTTTTCACAGCTCCTGTATAAACAGTAGCTAATTAAACGATGCTAGACAATAAATAGATCACTAAATGTGATCAGTGATCGGTGTATCTGTGATTGGTATGGTTCTGATTTCTGTGATTGGGGATCAGTGATCGTCCCCAAAATCCCTGACACTGATAAATAAATCACTTTTAAAATGTTATTACCTTTAAAAGCTCCCATATTTTACTATCTTGCGTTCTCCTTGGTGTTTATCCACTACGTCGCGTTACTGCCACCTTCTGGTCTTCTCATCTCACTCACCTTCCTTTCAGTTGAAATCCTCTCATCTAGTCCTGCATTCTTTAAGAAACCCATTGAACACTTTCTTCCTTGTTCTTCTTTTTTCTCCATTTCCTAAAAATATTTTTTCACAGTGACCTCAACCGTTCTAAAATCCCATTACTCCTCCCCTTACGGTTATTTCCTTTGATCATCTACTCTTCAATATTTTACAATTTCTCTAACAAGTTAACGCTCATCCGAGGTGTGTGTTAAAGCGCCAGCTGAAATTGCTATCAGATAATGAATGCGTGGTTCCATACTGTACCTCATATTGTCTTTTTTTACTCCTCCTCCAAATGTGCTCTTCCTATATGAGGTCACATTAGGAGGGAAAATCTAATTAGTTTGTTTAAGTCCTGGCCAATACAAATAATGGAAAACAGACCAAACTAAAAAAAGGGGATATTTTTTCCTTTTCACCATTTCTCATTGGAGAATAACGTTGAATAACGGGTTCCCTTTAAAGTTATTAATTTTGGCCACAAAGGTGCTTTTTGGACAACTTTAAGCTGATTATGTATACATAGCAAATATACAGAAGTTACATGATATTATTAGCTATGTATACTTGTCTATAATATGAGCTATTCACATTATTAGTAAGCGTGCACTGATTTAATCGGCTGTACCTCTATATCTGCCTGTATTTGCCTTGTTAACCTCCATCAGTCTAAACTGGCATTCACAGACGGTTTTCTGTTTTGCTGCATCAATTGTGCGCTGGTTACATGTTGTGTTGGTCAGTTGTGATCTACCTGGGATAACAGTAGCCTACCTAACCAACTATAACTATAATACCCTCCAAAACTCTCCCCTTTGCCACGACTTTGTAACGTGGCATGGTGTGAGGAGTGAGGAAAAGCCAGGAGCCTGTACTTAGCAAAAACTCCAGAATATCTTGCTTGTGCAGGGACCTCCATACTGTCCCTTTATTCTGATAAAATAAAACATCATCCACACAAATCCACTATCCATGATGCTCCATACACTACAATACGCCATCCGTTCTCCACACCGCTCGTTACAGAAAGAAATTTTTTTTGCATTGACGTCAAATAGAGCAGAACCGTAGTACGTTTCTAATTTGCCACCTTGTGGTATTATTTGGCATTACCACATAGCCACATCACTTAGTGTCTGATCGTGCACACAAAAACGGATGAAATACACAAGAGCTGTAACCAAACAAAAACCATAGATATCAGTTCAGACTTTAAAACATCTGTATTTATATCTGACCAGAATTTCATAAATGGTGCATCGTTAATTACCGTTAATTATATTTTATTTCATGTTAATGAACAACAACATAAAACCCTACAGTGTTTACTCCATCAGAAAACGAAAGCAGGAAAATGAGACGAAAGAAGTGCACCAGCCAAATTTGACTAATTTAAGAGGGAGGAGTTACCATCAAGGAGCTCAAAACGACAGCTGGCTTAATCCTAGTTTCCAGAATCAAAAATACACGACTGAAACCTGTACTGAAACACCCTCTTAGTATTCTATACACACACAGTCCTGTGCAAAAGTCTTATGCACCATATTATACGCTGTACCAATTTTGTTATATATGTTTATCACGTCTGCATAATTATGTGCAAAATCATTCAGTATTTCTATATACAGGGCTGATAGTGGAAAAAATTCCTGAGCCTGAACTTTTTTTCCTTGCCCCCGAGGTGAGTAGGGGTGGGGGTAC
>JAQMYI010000003.1:24437816-24449628 GCA_030014275.1 Clariallabes melas | reverse complement strand
AGCTACTGTCCGCCAGATCGTGTCTTGGGCCGTGTATGTGGCGGGGGGGAGGGGGGGATACAGCGTGCAGCAGGTGGTGGGATTCTCAAGCACTCAAGTGTTGCCGTATCAAGGTGTGTGTTACGCTTCATACGGTGCGTTATATTTAGACTTAAAGCTGTAAATCACAGGTAGGCTGTCGTTTCGATTCAATGAGATTTTTTTTTTTTTTTTTTTTTTAATAACAAAAATCAAAGGAATTTTTTTAAAGGTTTTAACATTTAAAAAAAAAACAATGAAATCATCTAACATGCATTCAAAAAAATTTTTTTTATTTATAATTTTTTTTTTACCGGTATAAAAAGACAAAAATTATCTAACTTGCATGCAAATTAATGATTATTATTATTATTGTTGTTTTTAAATGTCCTGTCTCGTGTACAAAGCGATGGAGATTGTCCTCTCCAATCCAGCAGGTGGCAGTATCGCATCAGCTGCCCATAGACTCAAAAGCAGCAGTAGAACAAGAACGAGCGATATTCTTGTATTTTCTGATTTCTGCAAAGGTCGTGGTTTCATTTGAACTTCTGAAACTTTACCTAAATAGTGTGAATCAATTCTGAATCGAAAATTCAAATAGTTGAATCGCGCAACAACAACAAAAATGTATAATCACTTAAGCTGCACAGCTCTTGGTCAGATGGATAGTAACTGTATGCTAATATATAGTTTCGATATAAATGATAACTTGGTCGTTGAAGCTTATAATAAACTAATAATCCTGATACTTGGGGTTCTTTCACACGAGAGACTTGAGCATGGATCCGAGTACACTTGACCCAAAGTCTGGTACGTTTCCATAACCTGATTTTAATCAGCAACACGAGTCCAATTCCCAGTCCAAGACCAATTAGGGTTGTTTTTTTATTTATTTATTTATTATTTTTTATACAGTACCAGTGCCTGAACGGGTACTTAAAAGAAAAACAAAGAGCCATAAAAAAGGTGGATAACATTTAAAGAACAACTTAAATAAATAAATAAGTAAGCAGCATTTTTTTTTTATTTTTTATTCTTTATTTATTAAACATTTTTGGTTTATAACTTTTTACATTAGAGCCCGAGATCTGCCCATATAAGGAAAGAAAAAATGAGCAGTATTTTAAAAGTAAATAAATAAATGAGCAGTATTTTAAAAGTTAAAAGTGTATATAAATATGGATAAATACAAAACAACAAATTTACACACTGTCCAAAACCAGCTACAATAATTTAACACCAGTAACAGCAGTAGTCTGTGTTCCTGTTATGCTACAAACCAGCTTTAAATGTCAGCGATTCTTTTGCAGAAATATAACCATATCTGCCTTATTTGGCAAAACACAACAGCTCTCCAGACTTTGCGAGTGTTGGTCTGACTGGGGTCAGGTGCCGAACACACACACACACACTGTCGACGCATCCCTCTGGATGTAATTTATTTTTAGGAAATTATTTTTCATGTGCAGCGAGGCGTTTAAGTGGCCCCGAAGACTGCGCTATCATTCGGTCTTATAGTACATACTGGTAATACTGGTTTCAGTACATAATCCTATCCAAGACCCCATTATTTAAAACTGCCTTGCCATAGCTCATAAAGTAGGAAGGCAGCCAAGAGGGCCGTTTTTGACATTTTCAACAAAATATGAAGGGCGTTTTAAGTCAATGGGAACAGAACACCGTTATGAAGGATAAAACCGCTCCTTATGTCTCTCTGTAATCTCCTGCTACACTCCCATGAACTCCTTTAACATCCCAAATATGTGGAAATGTCTTGAAGCGAGGTCAGGACTGTACGGGGGACGTGGTAATAACTCCCACTAGAGTTCCTGCAACGTGCAGGTGGTGTTGGTGAATGATTGTGTGTATAGTTCACACAGACAGATGTGTCTCTTCTGCAAGTTGGCAACAAGTTATTGTCGATTTTCACAGATCAAGCGTTTCATTCGCCGAATGATCATGGGAGCGACTGCGGTGCGCTCCGAGCCACCTCGAAATTCACGTATTTTCTTTAAATTCTTTAAAATATTTGCACCGTGAATTTTTTTGTTACCGAATTTCATCACAAAATGAAATTTGGCGACTTGAACACTACTTTAGTAATTAACATAGTGCAAAGGTTCACTTCCTTGTACCTTTCTTCTTTTGTTTATCGTCAGCTCCTAAACTGACGAGGTGTTTTTTCTTGCTGAGCAAAACGTACTTTTATTGCCCATTAGAACAGAAATGGCGATAACCAAAATAAATACAAAACTTTGAGAATGCACAGTTTTCTTTTTTTTTTCTGCATCATCAGAATCATCAGAAATCAAACAGTCTACTGATTTCCACTTCCTTTCAGGTTTATTGATGTTTGGACATCACTAACCTACTGCAGAAAGAAAACTCATCTCATGCGAAGTTATCAGTTTTGCTTCGCGTCGCTAAATATATACCCGAGAGCACTGTACACCATGCAGGTGCAGATGAACCAGATGAACCGCCATCCATCTGTTCAAAGATGAGTCTCTTCCGAGAATTCCATCCGCCTTGTTCGGGTCGCCCCCCCCTTTTTTTTTCTGAGTGTGGAGCGTGTGGAGGCGGAGCCGTGTCCTGAGTGGGGTTTCCCTTTCCCTTCCCTCATGCTTTTTTTTTTTTTTTTTTTTCTTTTTTTTGCGCAGCTTTTAATTTTACCCTCTACAATTTCCTCCAGCTCGCTGGTTTTTCTAAGTAAAGAGGAGGGCGCCTCTAAAGACGGTGGCTCCTATAAAAGCGCTCGCCGCGAGGATGTGAGGTAGACTTTCATGTTTTTCCGCACCAAGGGTGCCTCGTTACGCCGCTGTATTTATAGATGAGGTTTCGCTCAAACCGCTACTTCTCTGGCTCTCAGATGAGTTCGCTTTCCTCGGCTTTGCTCACTTCAGCTTTGGGCTTGAAGCATACATGTTGTTCTGCTTTTTTTTTTATTATTTTTTTTACATTCTCCCTGAAACATTTGAGATTGACTGTTTCTTTTTGTGTTAAAAAATGATGTGCTACATTTGAAACTTTATAAAACATGATGGCTACACAATCTTGATCCCAACAATCTTGAAAAAATTCATGTTCGTTTCTTTGACTTATTGACTTAAACTAGATCACTGTGTAATATCACGTCAGTTTTCCTGGCTGATAAAACGTCGACCTGGGCGCATGCCAATATCCATGTGGATATTTTCCCCTTTATTTCACAAATGGAAATACACCTACCATTAAAAAACTTACCCCACTTGTCGAAACACGCCGTGTGGCCTTGGCTTCCTCGGAGGAGGAGGATGGGGATATTACGGAGGTGTTTTTTTCCTCCATGCTGGGGCCCGCTGCAGCTGTACTTCCACCAGGATAAACAAACAAGCCTCCTCTTTTTAGGCCTTAATGATCACTAAGGATACCGCCACCACGGTGAGCCCCACATCCCTCCTACAGTTTTGCTCTAGCGCAAGTCCTCCTGAACACAGGTACACTGTGTTTGCGCTTCTACTTTTCCTGCAGCTTGAGAAAGATTTGCAACTGCTGTAGGAATCTATCTCTTAATCAACCTGAGCAAACTGTCTGTTCTCATACAGTATACAGGTAGTCCCCGACTTACGGACATCCGAGTTACAAATTTACGCAGATCCGAACGGAAGAAGCTCACGTGCATTGTACAAAAATTAGACACTGCAGTGCACCAGATACCAATATTTACAATTAAATACAATATTTTCATTGTGTAAGTGAATGTATAAAATGTCTAAGGCCCGGTATATTGTATGTATGGGTGTGTGTGTGTGTGTGTGTGTGTGGGAGAAATGAGTCGGCCTCACCGGTTTCAATGAATCACGATGATAGAAAATGTCCAGTAAAGCTGTCGTGATGGTGAATAATCCTAATTTCGGAAAATCCTCACCAAAACAGAGCTCACAGTCCAATACAGTGGACAACAGCTCTGAGACAAAATGGCGTCCGGGATTCCCCTCTCGATTTAAAGTCCCACAGACACAATACTGTTACATTTCACGTGCGTAAGATTCATTTCCTTGGACGCAGTTGCGGTTTTTGGCCACGTGACGGCAGTGTGAGGAAAAGGCACAAATTTAGTCAAGTGGACTGGTTTGCTTTACATTGTGTATTCGTATCAAAGGCGTATGAGACTCACTTTGTCAGACTTGAGAACAAATCCGACTTACAAACGTAATCTTGGAACGGAACTCGTTCGTAAGTCGGGGACCACCTGTATTTCAGAGACATGAAAAGAAAGGGAGTGGTGTTGTACTGAATATCAGCACGAAGGCATTGCAGCTGATTTCTCTTTTTTTTCTCTTTTGTTTCTTCTCCACAGAATGAAAAGCAGCGACACCTCACCTACCTGTCAAGTCCCCTCTCTCTCTCTCTCTCTCTCTCTCTCTCTCTCTCTCTCTCTCTCTCTCTCTATCTCTCATCTTGCAATAAACCGAACTCCAGAACTCACCGATACTCCGTCAGCCTGATCAAGCCTCGTCGGACCTCATCTTCTACCCGGACCTCACGCTGCTGCACACTCGGACCTTCCAGAATGCTGGCCATAACTGCAGTTCTCATGAAACCTGAAGTTCTCAGGGTCTGGGGTCACATGGTTAAAACTCAGAGCGATGGTACTGATCTAGAACGATGCACGAACGCATGGTGCGATTATTATTATTATTATTATTATTATTATTATAGTGAATATTGTATTAACTTTTTAAGTAAAACCAAATTGTAATTTAACAAAAAAAACGTTTTTTTTATCAGTTTATAATTCTGTTGAAAGTCCGCCTGTTTTTTTTTTGTTTGTATTTTTTTACTTCGTAGCAGAAAATGTACCGACTCCGGAAGTGGAGACTCCTTCCCAGGAAATGTTAAACGTCTCCATAGCGAAAGCGCCGTAACACCTTTCGCCCCCAATCAGATCAGAGAATTCAGCAGCTGATCTTGGATCAGTACTTCGCTTGAGATTTTACTCGTCTGACTTCAGCGTTCAGACCTCGTCACTCAGTAGTTCTTCCTTATTGTTCGCCTGAACGGCGTTAGCGATGTGGTACAAACTTTCAGTAAACAGCAGTACAAGACTTTTTTTTTAAACTATTTTTTTATTATTACTCCAACGGTGCTTTGACATTCTCATGCTTATAGTAATATTTAATAGTATTTATCTGACTGATGGTACTGATGGTGTTAGAAAATACAGGTACAAAGATGTGTGTGTTGTTCTAATTTCATGTGTGTAATGTATAATGTGCTTGTTGCTCACTGATGGTACCCAGTTTCTCCCAAATGCTATCGCCGGTTGCGCTTTTTTTTATACCCCGAAAGTTATACAATTTCGAATACTGAAATAGGTACATCATGGGTGGACAAATCAAATCATAAATTTCATTAAAAGTCTTTTAAGTACAGGATCTAGTGTGGAGTTCCAGGTAAACCTTAAGGTCTAGGAAAAGTGTTCTCATGCTGTCGTTATCATTATATAACATATTATTTCAGACTTACTTACAGATTTACAGACATTCATTGAATATTTTGTGAAACATTTAACATTTATGGGGGGAAAAATCCAAACAAGACAGACAGGAGAGTTTAATCAGGCCAAAAGTAATGAAACACATTGCTTTTCATCATAAAATGAGAGCGTTCATGGAGTAGCTGCAGTGGCTGAGCTGAGTTTCGTGTGCACTAAATGTAATTCAGGTGTGTTTTATTTATTATCTCGTCAATAATTTCCTCAAAACCATTCCACTCGGGATTCTGAACGAATGAGTCGCTATGGTTACTTCATTATGATTTGCATTATACCGAAGCACAGCTGGTTGTCGAACCTCCGTGTCTTCCCGGTCCACTGGTTTGTCCACCCCTGACACACTGTGACGCAATGGACCGTACACACTGCCAACAGCCATTTACACTGTGACCCATTTAGCTTCCCGCGAGCCGTTTTATGTCATTGTTCTCGCGCTCTCGACACTTTTTCAGACGACTCCGAGGAGCCACCGGTACTAGATTTTGTGGTAGATAACAGGAGATACTCTTCAGGTCGAAATGGTTTCAAACGTCTATACATTCAGGACCTTAGGCAAACCACAACTACCTACACGATCTACCGCTGCTAATATGACTCAAGGGCATGATGGCGAGATCCGAAAAACAAGCCGTGTGCAATCTCGCTTCATATAAGTGCACAAAAAAGGTTGGAAAATCAAGGTTTATCCAGTATCAAAGTATCAAGTTTTATCCGAGCGAAGGTGTAGCGAACGAAATAATTAGACGCTACGCTACCATCGGCTATCCATTGTTGCGTGTTTAAAAATGCAATCGGTGCGGATGACTTTTCAAGGTTCGATTTTCAAGATAGCGCTGCAGGCAATACCCTGTGAAGAATCAGGTTACGTACGTGTGTGTGTGTGTAGATCACTTCATGTTCTTGATCTTTGAAATCTGTTTTAAACGTGGATTTTGCAATTTTGAAAGAAACCCAGCCGTCCTGGAGGTTTTAGTGTTTCTAAACAGGAAGTGCATCTGGAGCGGGGAACACACTAAAATGTTCAAACGAACACCAGGATCCCAAGGGTTAGGAACCACTGCAGTGAACGTTGGGCGTAAGATTTGTCACATGACTGCCATCTAGCATGGGAGTATATGTTGACTGGTACATTCTCTTTGTAAATTGTTTTTTTTTTTTTTCAGTAAACATTTCAGAATCCTTGATTACATTTAGAAACATGCTCGCGGACAAATGGTACTTTTTACCTTAATACGCAGCCTATCTAGAACATTTGCTGACTGAACAGTTGCCGTAGCAGTCTACGGTTTACAGTGCGTTGCTGTTAAACCTTGGAAGCCAGTACGTTTTTTTTTTATTTATTTTTTTACTTTATTTATTGTTTTGTTTTTTTATTTTTGCGTAAGGTTTTTCCTGTGACATGCTCCCAATGTCATGTCAACAAGAATTAAGAGAAAGAGGGGGGAAAAAAAGGTCTCAGTGTCACAATTGCTCTGAGAAAACTACATCAAGAACAGTCTGTAAGTTATTAAATATAAATGTGCCGCTTGTAATTTGTGTATTTAACATTATTAAGGGTTTTTTTTTTCCCGCCTTTTTGTGCCTTGATGTACAGTACAATAGACATGGTATTTGGAAATGTCTTCTGATCTTAATTGTTGGTTTAAAATGCAAACCCTTGCAGTAATGTATAATCTGTTCAGTTTTTTTTTTTTTTATGTTGTTTTTTTTTTTTAATCAGGGAGAGGATTCACCTCTTGGAGAAAACATTAAAGAATACGGTACTTAACATGACATGATATGACATGCTCTGGGAACTCATGTCTCTTTAGAACCTGAGTGAGTGAAAGCTCACAATGCCGAGTTGTACATGGCCAATTTACATCCTAACCTGTCTTCCACTGTATATATTGTATTGTAAAATAATAAATAATTAGTTACCTACTTTTGATGAGTTGACCATTGAAAGAGTGCATGGTCTAACAAATACATTTTTTTTTTTTTTTTTTTGTGATGGTGGTTTTTTTTCCCTGAAGGAATGAACCACCTGTGAATGAACGAATATCTGAAACATGAGCATTATAGAACACCAGCATTAACGCGAGGCCTGTGTATACCCTCCTCGCTCCCCTTTTATTTGGGAGAATGGAAACTTTTATTTTTATTTTTTTGGAAGTCTTATGTAATAAAGTAGAAAATAGTCACTTTGTGGTGTGTCTCTCACTTTTATACACAAAATTTTAGCATGTTTACCTGTCTTCCGTATTAAGTCTAAGTTCACTAAGCGAGTACAGCGGTGCTTCAGTATACGAATTAAATCCGTTCCGGAGAGGAGTTCTTAAGGCAAAATTTCGTATTGCGAAGCGCATTTTCCCATAATAATGTAAATGCAGATAATCTGTTTCAACCACCCAAAAATATTACCAAGTTCCAACACTATAATCATATTTTTGCACATAAAAACAATCAAAACTTAAATAAAATAAAAAAAAAAGGCATGCTTCAAAAACTAAAATGAAAGCTGCTTCCTTTTCTTCTTGCTACTGTCCTTGCTAACATTCTTGGCACCCATGGGACTGTGTCTTCATCAAATCTGTCAGAAAATGCAAAAAAAAAAAAATTTGAACAGCTCCCAGACGTATGTGCAACTTAGCTGGTGCTCAGTTCGGCTCGGTTTGATCACTTTCATGCCGAAAATTTATGCCTACGTGTGGCGAGACGGCTTTCTTGCAAAATTCCAGTTCTTAAGGCAAAAAATTTATGAGGCAGGGTGTTCATATGCTGAGGTGCCACTATTTATGATAAGTAGAAATTATTAGTAAAGCGGTAGAAGTTTCTGTTGTTTTATTACAAGGGGAAGTCAAAGTGGAATGTTTGATTGCACAAAACACAGAACACTGTTAGAGAGAGAGTAAATACTCCCTTTCTGTCCCCAATACAGTAATGCACTTATCCTAATGTTTTACTAGGGCGTGGATACCTTCAAGGTAGAAAGATTTCTCAGTACAGCGGAGCCATGATCGGACTGCCTGCTTCACATCTGAAACACTGGCCTCCCAGGAAATCCTTTACTGTCCCGAACATGTGGAAATGTCTTGAAGTGAGGTCAGGACTGTACGGTGGACGTGTCAATAACTCCCAGCCGAGTTCCTGTAATGTTGGTGAATGATTGTGTGTACAGTTCAGACAGATGCTTCTCTTCCGCAGGTTGGCGACAAGTTATCCGATAAAGTTCAACGATCAGGCGTTCCACTCGCTTAATGTTCACGGACCGCTAGGATCATCATTCGCGGATGTCCAGCCTTCTTTAAAACGTTTGCACCATTCAAATGTTTGAATGTTTTAAGACATTATCGCAAGGTCTTCAGTCTAAAAGAAAACAGAAAATGTAAAGGGAAAAAAAAATTCACTGTATGACCTGGCCAAGGCTTAAAAAGGAGATCCTTGGCTTATTGCTCAGCTCTGGTGTTCTTCGGTGGCGTCACCCAGCAGTAGCTCATTTGAGGGGTAATTTTACACTTGGGTAGATAACTTGTTAATGAAATAGTAAACTATGGGACCTTTAATACATAGTGTGGACTTTGAATGAAAGCTTGAAACTAACAATAATAGTGTACAGGTAGCTTGCTTTGATAATCTGCCAACAAAGCTAGTGAAACGCCTCATAATAGGTAAATCAAACAATCTGGTAAGTTAGTTTTAGAAGCTCTATGTAGCTGTATGCGTTTGTCATTTCTCTGTACAATGGACAGTGCATGGTCACGAATAACAGCAGCAGAAGTAAAGACAAACTGAGTTGGTATGTCTTTTGAAAGAACCATCATCTTACAAGAGAACCGAAGTGCTTTAGCCAGCTATGTGGATATACATTCCTACTTATAGTATCTTTAGCGTTTGCACACCTGGACAGGTAATCCTGCATGAGCCGGATTACTGAATGGCTGAAGCGTCTAATAGTCCTGAATGGAGGGCCCTCATGGGGAAATGCGTCAGACTATGAATCATTTCTCACGATGGGAATTCTCGAAAAAAGTATTAATCTTAAAGGAAGGGAAGCAACGCAGCAGAAAACCTGCAGCAACACGACAAACCTGATGATTACAGGTTATGTTCCTGCTGTTTGCTTTACTTGTAGTTTATGAATCTTTGCACCCAGGGAACCATTTAGTCGGCCTTCAGTTCCAGAAGAATGCTGCTTCATATCAGGTCTCGGTCATACCCTTTGAAGTCCCTCCAAACCTCTTCCCACACACACTCTCACACACTCACTCACACCTGTTTACTAAATGTTTACAGGTAACCTGGAGGCTGAGTGATAAGAATGTCAGGAATGTGGCCCAGGTCTCTCATTAAAGGTCCAGGAGGTGTCTTTTTTCCCTTAACAGTGCTTTTAAATGATCCCCAAGTCCTGAATATTGAAAATGGCTTTTCCAGAGTTATAGTGTGTGGGAAGATGGTGAAATACTCAGCTTTGCAGAAATCCAGATGTAGATTTATATCCCTGCTGAACAATCCAGAGGTAAGGAAATACTGTAATACCTGAGGCTGAGGCTAGGGTTCGGATCTGGGGTTTGGTCTTTGTGCATGGAGTTTGCTTGATGGTGGGATTCCTCCAAGGACTCCGGTTTCCTCCCACAGTCCAAAGTCAAGAAGTGTTGGCTAATTAATATTTCCATCTGGCACAAAATCGATTGGTTGGTTGAGTGTCCCAGATACCCATCCAGGTGTTTTCAAGCTGGGATAGCCTCCAGGCTCAGCTATAACTCTTCACAGGATAATTGGAAAAGGAGATGGATGGATGGATGGATGGATGGATGGATGGATGGAGGGAGGGAGATGCCATGTAATTGACTATTTGGATTTGAGTGAAAAGGAGGTCCTAATGAAGTTGTTAATAAGTGTACAATCTAATAGGGAAAAGGCAAACTGTGCTACATGTGTTGGGCGAGTTTGGGGATGTTTGTTAATAGTTTGAGAACATTATGACTAAGATTCTTGGAATGAACTTGGGAAAGGGTTGGACAGGGGGTTGCTAGGAAACGCAACTCTATGAGATTATCCACTGCAACAGAAATGTAGGCAAGGAATCAAGAGGAGGAAAGCAGGAGTAGAGAGTAATCAGGTCCAGCGTTTGGGTGATCTACGACAGGAGAAACATGGCAGGCTCTGGCATAAACACTGAGAGTGGGCAGTGGTTTGGTTGCCACTCCTCCCACACTTGATGGGAAAACAACTGGGGTGTATTGCTGCCTGATACCTGGTGTTCCTGGTACAGGCTCAATGACCATAACCTTGAGCAGGATCAAGTGGTGATAATGAATGCACACTATGCAAAACCTGTGGACGTCATCCCGCGGCACAAACGTGAAGAAACCTGATTGGTTCAAACCTTATTCGTTCATTTCCATTTAAGACTTTACTCCTGCTGAGGGTCACGCTGAATCTGGAGGATCTCAAAAACACTGGGTGCAAAAGTGGAAGAAATTCGACGCAAGTTTATTGCAGGGGGTACTCATACACACGCACACACACATACACTTATAATGATGGACAATTTAGCATAGCTAATCTTGTGAGCCCCAGAGAAAACCCATGCAAACATGGAAAATTCCGCACAACCTCAAGATCAAGATCAAACTGAGACCCTGGAGCTCTGGCCTAATCTCAGATTGTGTATACGTTCTGCATTAATTAGCAATGTTTGGAGGAGGAGAGAAGGAAAGAAAAGTGACAACAGATGAAAAGAAAAGCTTTGGTGGTTTGGTTGAGATTAAGACAAGCTATGAAAGGTAGCTATAAGCAAAGGGAACGGGAAAGAGACACAAAAACAATGTGTGTGCAGGTATATATATATATATATATGTGTGTGTGTGTGTGTTATGGTGTGATGTATGAAGGGGCCCTAGTACAGTCTGGCGGATAATGCTGTACAGATGTGTCCTCATCTAACCCTGAAATGAATAGACGCACAGGGAGGAAGTGAAGCGAGCCCTCTCTGCATAGCAGGCGTACAGGAGATGGTATACGGTTCGAACAAACAATAGCCTGCTATGACCTGAGCTAAAAGCTGAATCCCAAGTTCTGGTTGCTACCGGTTTCCCTTGCGCTCCCAATTCTTTCTAAAGTAAGTGGTTTTGTTCAGTCTTCGCTTCAACACTCTAAAGGAAGCAAAAATGTTATCTACATTTAGAAAACAAATAGCTCACCTTGTTAGATAAAGTTTTCCTGAATTATTTCCTTTTTTTTTTTTTTTTTTTTTTTTCTAATTTTCAACCTGAA
>JAQMYI010000003.1:24393693-24406187 GCA_030014275.1 Clariallabes melas | reverse complement strand
GGTTGGTGGGTGGGGCAGGGGATGGGGGTGGGGGGTTGTTGGGTGGGGCAGGGGGTGGGGGGGTGGAGTCATAGGTCCCCACCATGTCCAGAGCAAATCTATGCCCTTGGTACACACGTATTCTTTATATTAATAAAAAAAAAAAAAAACTAAATCCTCCACATTGTCTGAGCACGCCTCACCGACAGGCATATAACCAACATACAGTACAACCCTACCTGTGAAAAACATGTTGGCCAATCAGATGCCTGAATGTTATCAATAAGCACATCACAGTCTGACTTCAAACACACCAGGTTACGGCACATGTGGCCTAAATTTCTAAATATCTTCATGCTGGAGGAAGTCTTCCGCAAAGTCAGTCCCCACCCCCCCCTCCCCCCTCCCCCCACCCACACACACCTTTTAATATTGTGAGTTAAAAAACACATGTTGACGAGGCCTAAATGATCAAAGCCTTGTCCAACTTTGGGTTTGCCTTGAAGGATTTGTGAATCTGAGGAGTTGCTTTCCAAAAACATGACACACAATGTGATATCTATGCAAATGAATTGATTTTGTGCCCACAATGTTACTTGTTTCAGCTGAAAAGTCACTCCAGGTGACCTTATGTATGACCGCGTGTGCAAAAAAAATAAAAATGATAGGAAAAAAACATGTATTATATTTGCAGTAAATCTTTTTCCAGCTGTTTTTGTTACAAAAAGGTCTATTAAGATGAAACCTCAGTTTATAAATAATTACTCTCATGCTATAAATCAGTAGCAGGCTCTTGTGCGAGCTTTACATTTGCACGCTACTCACATTGTCACGGCATATTAGTAACTATTAGCCTATCACACACACACACACACACACACACAATCTATTCGCAGCCGCTGGATTTATTTTGCCATAGCCTAAAGTCCAAGGAGTGGAGTTGGATCTGGTCCAGCTCTTTGTTTCAGATTCACTCCAACCCTGATCACTAACTCAGACCCAACAGCACTTTAAATATCACAATATCCAGATTAAAACACCACAGTGTCTGCACCTCCTGGTCTTTTGGGCTTGACTTCATCCATCCAGGGAGGACATCTGTGTTAGGCAACAAGGGCTATGTGACTGGACTACTTGAGCAGCCCGAAGATTATCAATACTACTATTAGATTACAACCATCCATTCATTTAGGAACCTCTGTAGGCCAACTAGAAGCCATGGAGGACAATAGTGGTTATTTATTCCCATTTTACGAATGTGGTAGGACCTCTGGTGAACGTTCACACACACGATCATACACTACAGGCAATTTAAGAACGCCAATTAGCCTAATCTGCATGTCTTTGGACTGTGGGAGGAAACCAGAGTACCTGGAGGAAACCCACCAAGCACGGGGAGAGCATGCAAACTCCATGCACACAGACCCCAAGGTGGGAATCGAACTCAGACTAACCACTAAGCTACCATGCCAGCACATTACAACCAATACCAATAACATACACGTGCAAACTGGCTGGAAAAAAAGAATCACTTACAATCACCTAGCTGTCACCGCTTGTAATTGGGGATTAGCGCTAAAAAACAGAAAGTGCTGTTCAGCTAAGCTAACATTTTCAAACGCTGTAACTCTAGAAGATCTTTATGGCTTGGCATCCTGTCAGGGATTAATAGATGCTAAGCGGTGGTCTAACCTGCAATGCCCTGACATATATTTCATAAGAGAGAATGATTAGGCAAGAATGAAAGGGTAAAGTTTACAGGACGGTAGTGAGACCAGCAACGTTGTACGGTTTGGAGACGTTACCTCTTACAAAAAGACAGGAAGAGCTGGAGGTGGAAGACCTGAAGATACTGAGATTTGCTTTGGGACTGACAGGATTAGGAATGAGTGTATCAGAGGGACAGAGCAGGTAGGACAGTTTGGGAACAAAGTTAAAGAGGTTTAAGTTTAAGATTAAGATGGTTTGGACATGTGCAGAAGAGGGTGACAGTATATCGGGAGGAGAATGTTAGAGATGGAGCTGACAGGCAGGAGGGGAATAGGGAAGGACCAAGAGGAGGTATATGGATGTTGTGAGTGGAGGACATGCAGGAGGTTGGAGTATAAAAGGAATTAGATGGAGACAAATGGTCCACTGTGGCGACCCCTAATGGGATCAGCCAAAAGAAGAAGAAGAGAAAATGAACACCAGAGGAAAGTTTCTTGGTAATTATAGTGATGACATCAAGGCACTAAAAGCTGACGTATTGGAAGGCTGGATGCCATGAATTAACTGAATAAAGTTAGCTAGCCAAACTGTACTATTCCCTTCCAAACTCCACAGTTACAGAAGATCTACAGAGCAAAATTCCCAGCAGGGTTTTCAAATGAAAGTCTTAAATCAACACTGGAAATATTACTGTGAATCTCAAAATCAGTTTCTTTCTTTCCTTTTTTAAATGAATTATACACGTGAGCTAAATAACAAGCTAAGCCTGGTAAATTCTTGGTCAGCACTCCAACCTCATGGACGCTGCATAACCAGAGCTCCTGGGACCCCTCCTAATCACCTCTATTTACAATCATCTTCTGTAATCTTCCAATTTCCAACGCTGTCCAATTTGACAGTAATGAACTTATGAAGACTTTCCCGACATCCAAAAGCACAAGCCGAGATTTCAAAATAACAAATTCTGACTTGTGTTTAAAACTCACCATGATCTTCTGCTATGTTTTCGAAACCTTAAGACATGGCTGATGCTCAAAGTGTCTTACTGGGGAATCGATATTACAAACCTAATTAGCCTCCAGATTTGGTTAGGACTGGGGTTTGGATCTCACCTCTGGTCTGTAGGTGTGTAGTTTGCATGTTCTTCCCTGTGCTTGGTAGATTTCCTCTAGGTTGTCCGGTTTCATCTAACGTCCCAAAAACATGCACTATAGGTTGCCAAGTGGTTCCAAATTGCCCATAGTGTATGATTGGGCGTATGAGTGTGTATGGTAGTGTGATGAGTTGTCACCCAATCCAGGTTGTAACCTGCTTACTGCCCTACTTTCCTGGGATAAGCTCCAGGCCCCCCGCGACCCTCTATGAGGAACGGATGGATGGATGGATGGATGGATGGATGGATGGATGGATGGATGGAAGGCTGGATGGTTTACTTTTCAGAGTCAAATTAATGTAATATGTCGTGAGGGAAAAAAAGTCTAGGTTGAATGCAAAGACATAACGCATTAGGCTAATATAAGCTAAGCCAGTGCTAATGGGAATAAGCAGCCGACTGCCTGTGTATGAAATATTAAGAGGGTGGGAGTATACACAAGCAAAAATGACAAAACCCTTTTAGAAAACTAGAACCCTCTTTACACAGCTGGCCCTGTTAACCGCAGGTTACTCATTCATTCATCCATAACACTTCTGTACTTTCAGGTGTTACCGATTTTTCTTTTAAACCAAGAATTACTTTCAGGGTTATTTAATCACTCGATTCGTTATAAATTAGATAACAGACGTCTGATAGCTACTGTAACTCTTGACAACTTGCTGAAATATGAAGTTAAACTGCAAGAGTGGACCGTGCAGTCAGTGGGTTTATATTTAATATGTCTCCACCAATAAGTCCCCCTCCCAGTCTCTGTCTCTCACTGGGGACCTATTACAGATCGCATTCATCATGTCCTTCATTCACTCTGAACGCATTAAGGAAATTGCTTTACTAACAGATGAAAGCTTTTCAATTATTTCAGCTGGCTAGAGTCTTGGCTTTGTGCGTGTTTGTTTTTGCATGTGTGTGTGTGTGTGTGTGTGTGCATTCATAACATCAGTCTATACGCTGCCATTGGGCTTGTGTTTATCACAGGCCAAAATGGAGGTCCGAAAGTGGCTGCAATCTTACAGAAATCACTTACACATCATATATCGATATATTATTTATAAAGTTCTTATCTTTATAATAGAGTGGGAATTCATGTGATGATAAAACGTTTGTAAACTAATATCAGCATTCGCAGAACTTATTAGAATTATGGGAATCTCAGAATTATGGGAATCCTTCATGAGAACTGACAAAAAAGACATTCCGAATAACCACTAAACCAATTCACTGTCTACAGTGTTTCCATTAGCCAAACTGTGCTCTATTAATTTCAACTTAATTATCCTCCCCTGCTATTAACACCAGGCTTTAATAGCGAAGCACTGATGGCAATAAACATGCAGACGGACAACCCACAAGAGTGTGTTTAACCGAGTGCATTAATGGACGTGTGTTTGTGTTTGTGTGTGTGTGTGTGTGTGTGTACATACTCTGTGCTGCAGAGCCAGTGAAAATCTTATATGTTAAATTATTAACCTATTTAAAAAAAAAAAAGAAAACTCTTTCCTAGCAGCCCGCAGCATTGACAGGATTAGATACACCCAATCAAGTGACTGCGCACACATACACACACACACATGCACACACACATACACAAACTCATTAGCATGACTGTGAGAGAAAGAGGCAGCAGAGGTGCAGTGGGACGTGAACTTTAGTCCTTCAGTCTGCCCGGGTCAGCACTCAGAGATAGATTAACAGTGACAGTTCTACTAGCTCCGAACTGATTAATTATCAGGGACGGCTGGTGTAAGTGACCTAGCATGGAATTCAAATCGGATCATATGATCCGTTTTGTGGAACCAAGCACAAAAGCACCAAAATGGTCTTTGAAGAATGTGCAGAATCATTTAAGGAAATGAGGCTGAACCTCGTCTGATTTCTTCCTAGCCCAGACTGTAGGTACATGCGGTCTATCCTCTTTTTATCATATCATTTATGAGTGTTTTTGTCCCCAAACTGCTTTTTTCGGGGAGATACTATTTTCATATTAGGTACAATTCTTCGTACCCTGCTTTCGTACAATTACCCTACTTCGACTCAGCTTTGGGATTAATAATGTACCTGAGTGTACTCCAAACCAGTAGATGGCAGTATGCACTAGGTTGGTTTGCAATATGACAACAAAGACAACAAACTAGAAGAGTACACTGGCATAATCAATTACCCAACATTACCGCTTCCTACCATAGAAATCTGTATTTTTTTGTTAGTTAAGCTGACAGACTTACACACCCTAGCCACATGTGCTAGTATTGCAGCCTCACTTTCTTTAGTCTTTAACCAGGTAAAGGTGGGATGAACTTCCTTTAGATGTCCGTACAGCTGTCTTTGGTAACCCTGCATAAGGATCTGTCCAATGACAGAAACTTCAAATCACTTTTGTAAGTCGCTCTGGATAAGCATGTCTGCCAAATGCCTAAATGTAAATGTACAGGACATGCTCGGGCCATTAGCTGGACTCCTGTTCTTGTCCTAGTACTGTATACAAGCATGGAAGTGGAATCCAATTTATAGACCGACATTTGTCTGACCACTTTCAGCTTGTTCGTATTAGACTTGTTCCCAGTTGACCTATTACATTACAGACAAGCAATCGACAAATAAGTTAGGGACAAACTGGTAGCAGGTCGAGCGGTAGAAACGTGGACAACTTTACAGCTCAGTACAATTCATGCACAAATGAGATACACGCTATTCCCTTGTGATTATGGTATTATCCAAAGAAAGACCACACCACCGTATTGTTAGCGGCTTCTTCTTTTGTTATGCCTTTTGTTATACTTCAGGGACATAGCCTGGGGTGCTAACTACGTAGCATGCTCAAAACGTCTAGGCCGATTTCTGGTGTCCAGTTGAGGTATTACGTGCAAGAGATGCTCGACTCCCACCTGCATTTATCCAGGGGTCCTAGTCTGACTTTGAGAAGTTCAATTTAATAT
The DNA here is from genome assembly GCA_030014275.1 of Clariallabes melas. NCBI lineage: Eukaryota > Metazoa > Chordata > Actinopteri > Siluriformes > Clariidae > Clariallabes > Clariallabes melas. The sequence continues at coordinate 24,400,409 of JAQMYI010000003.1, read as the reverse complement.
GATTTAGTATGATTGATTCAGTTGGACTAACATATTTTATATTTTAAAAGCCATGTTGTAGTCAGACTAACACAATTAGTCACACTAATCAAACTAGAATTTACTGTACGTCCTCAGACCCATGTCCAGGTCACTAATGTGAAAGCCTCAAGAAATTACTTGAAAGACTAAAGAAATTACAAACTACAAAAAGTCATAACAAAACCGTAAGTGGTTTGAATAAAAGATGCATAAAATGTTTAAATGTTGCTGCACTAACCCAGCAAAGTGACTACCTGCCTGTAAAGGTCGCTGTGCATTTGATAGTTTTCCCTCCATCATTCTCATTACACCACTGATGACACCTTATGATTTAATGCATTGCCCAGCTCTAATAGCTTCCTTGTCGAGTCTAAACCCACCACCAGTAACCACTTATAACTGCATAATGTATTCACTGTCAGAGCCAAGAACCAGTCCATAACTCTGCTGCGATACAGTCTATAAGCAGCTCTATAATAAACAAAGAAACACCACGACATTGGATAACATATTGTTAAAATTATTAGCTGGGTGTCTTTGCATGTACATTTGATGGATCATAATTGCACCCTGCTACTACTGTCAGTCTCGTCCCCAGTGGTGACAAGTGAACAACAGAGACTGATCCAGTGGTGGAGTCATACTGTATAAGCCCATGTCATGAAGACTGTATGAGATATCGAACTGAGCATGGTTCTTTAAAATGTTGTTGTTCTGGGCTTGCAACTGTCAGGGTACAACCCCCTAGCTGCAGTTCTCCATCAGGTGATCATACTCCACTCTTCTGTGAGAAGTTTCCTGAATTGTACTAGCAATAATATAGGTTGAGTCCTGTTAGAATTCAGACAGAATCAAACTGAAACCGTGAAAATAAAGACGTCATTCTAGTCTATATCCTTGTAATTACAGCACAAAATTGCGGTTGAAAAGCGGGTATTATATTTATGGAAAGTTAAAGACTAGAGTAGTAGCTAGGGTTGTGAGTACAGTGTTGGGGTTTAGGATTTTGGGGCAGAGGAGTTACTGATCAGAAGGTTGCACCACCAAAGCTGCCACGGTCCAGCCCTCGAGCAATGCCATTAACTCCATCTGCTGCAGGGGTGTTGTACATGTAACAAAAAACTAAATCTTAATCTTAAACTTGGTGCCGGGATATGGCTTAGGATTGGGATTTTGAGTATTTGGGGTTGGGGTTGGGGTTTATGGTTGGGATTGGGATTAAGGATTAATGATGGAATTTCGGGTTAAGGTATAAGTTTGGAGTTAAAGATGGGGTTTGGGGTTGAGGGTTAAGGTAAGGGATTAGGGTTGAAGATGGCGTAGAGTTATTGGGTGTTTAGGGCTACTATTGTAAAGAAGAATTGATTCATGAAAAAAAACCCTCAACTGATTTGAATACCAATAAGATGCACTTCGCACACATTTGATAAAGTACAGTTCCTCCGCATCATTTAGTTGTATCGCATATTCAAGCATTAAAAATTAAAGTGCATTCAAATAAATCTCATATTTTAAACTTGAACAGGACATTTTTCAATACTATTTTTTAAACATTTCATTTGTAACTTACTCTCATTGAACTCCTTGTTCTTGCGCCCTCCAGAGCCTTTTCTCAGCATGTTCTTGCTAGAGGAAAACAAGTTGCTGAGCTCATCCAGTGGACTAGTTGGTGTTCGACATCCACGTCCCCCTGAACCTGAACTAGACCCGCCTGATCCACCTGATGCGGTGGAAACATTTTGCATGGATCCACCATGGACGCTAGAGGAGTTTGAAAGACGTCCGCTCTCATGGGAACTGTGCGACACTCCAGAGGCACTACGAGGTATCGTGCCTGTCAGCACAGCGTCATATGGCGGAGGACGTTTGAGGGTGAGGGGAGTCAAAGAGCGACCCATGCTGATAGGGGACGGGCATGCAGAGTGGCTGCGAGGGTAACCATGAGCAGCTGAAGAACCACCACTTTTGTATAGTGCTGATGGCAGCGGTGGAGCCGAGGAACGTCCAGACACTGTAATTGTATAGGTGGATGAAGATTCTTTATTATCTAATGACTTCTTATGATGATGATGATGATGGTGGTGATGGTGATGGTGGTGTTGCCCCATAGACTGCTGGGGTGGTAAGGGTTGCCCAGGATCGCTAGTTGTTGGGGAAGAACCAGGTTTATTATAGCCAACGTTCTCTATCATAGGAAGTTTAGTGACATCTAGAGGAGTAAGGGGGGATTCATCTGAATTTGGGGAGCACTGAGCAGGCGCAGGGGGGAACACCAACAGGGGAGGTCTGTGAGTCAGTAAGTTAGGAAAGGGGGCAGGTATGTCACAAATTGAGCCACGAGGTACTGATGATCGTGTTAGGTCTATATCAGAAACTGCGGGAGCTAGGCCTGGCTCCCAGCGTGCCTGAACAGACTCAGTCGAAAGGGCAGCTTCTTCATAAGCGGGGTATTTCATCTCCTCATACACACTCTCTCCCTGGTCGTCCTCTTCATCAGCATTACTTCCAGTAAACTGGCTAAAGTCACGTAGGATGTTTCCCACCATCTCTATGTAGACTGGCTCTGCTTCTTCATCAGTGTCCAAGGCAGGGCTTTGATTCTGCGACATTGACTTTTTCTTCTGTCGTCGTGGCAATGAAGCGGACTTAAATTTGGTGCCATGGTTTTGAATGTAAGACTCATCAAAAGAAGTGCTGAGCTGAGTGTTGGGGTTGCGCTTCGGTTTGGGCGGAGGCATGCGACGATACTCCTCACTGCATGGACGACTCTTGGATGCTGCGGAAAATAAAGCTACCGTATTAGTAAAGTACATGTGACTTCAATATAGTAATTTCAACTTCAAACATAGTAATTGGTTTACATCTTAAATTCCTTATATATATTGGTTGTGAGAATGTGAGAGTTTTAGTAACCAAATCTGATTTCATAGTTTTTAAGGTCTATCCAATTTCGATTAAGCAAATATATATTTATGTTTATAAATGTAATACTAAATGTCTGGCAATGGCATTAGCATATATTGTTCCCACTTCGAAACACCTCAGGCTTATAATAGTTGTAACCTCTACATAGGTTAGGGTGTATCCCGCAACTCATTACAGGGTACAAGCACACACAAATACACATGCTCACTAAGCCCATGTCTTTAGATTGTGGGAAGAAGTTACATTTACAGTAATGTTTAAAACTTATAAAGCAAGTTAAGTAGCTTTTCTTTTCACATCACCTTTTTCCCTCTTGAATATAATAAGACAAGATATGCACCTTTTCTTGTTACAAAGTAACTATAACTATATAGCCATGTACAGCTTAAAGACAGCACTGATTTTTGAACTGGAGACTCCTTCCAAAAAATGTTAGATAGACCTTTTGTTGTTTCTACAGAAACAATAATGTATTGGGACACTTACCGTACACCTTATAGATGTAACTCTGACCAATCACAGCACTCTAAATGTATAATAGGTGTTATAAACGTTCTATGCTAAAAAGAATAAAGTCATTTTGTCGCATGTTAGCACTGTGATTAAACTCGGTCCTAGCAGGAGGAAAGAGATTTTTTTTTTTTTTTTTTTTTTATCTGTTCCACATTACACAGCAACTGGGTTTATTACCATGCCTTTAAGCATGTAACAGTATTTGAAGATTCATGCGTTTGATCTTTTTTTCTTTTTCCTTTTCATTATTTCCCCAGACTAGCGCAGTGGTGCTGTGCATGTTTGTGATTTTAAAGGGATGGAAATGAACGTTCTGCTTGTGGATACATTCAATAACACATTAGCTAATAAACAAATGGTGTTAAGTTTAATGTGAAGTGAAATAGTTAATGGGTGTGCGAGAGAGAGAGTGTGTGTGAGTGTGTGTTTGTGTGTGTGTGTGTGAGAGAGAGAGAGAGAGAGAGAGAGAGAGAGAGAGAGAGAGAGAGAGAGAGATGTTTTTCCAAAAGGAAAGGATCGTCTGACAGTTTTGACATTGTGGGGACCCGTTAAATGGGGACCAGTCAAAAAAAAATTGCAGTTTTATTTAAAAACAAAAAATATTAATAAGGCTTAAACTTAGCATTTATTTAATAGCATTTATTAGCTGCATTAATAATCTTATCAAAAGAAGGTCCTCATAAAGACACCAAGAAATGTGTGCATGTGTGTGTCACCGTATGCCTACAGCAAAAACACAGAGTCATATGAGAGAGAATATGAATAGAGTGCAGAAAGTGGGTCATTTATCAATGAATTCAGCTTTGATTTTATCAGCTGACAGACATATATGTAAGCTCTCTCTTTCTCTCTCTCTCTCTCTCTCTCTCTCTCTCTCTCTCCCCACACACACACACTTCTAGTAGAGGGCACCCTGAAGATCCTCTCTCTTCAGGGAACGGAAAGCCTGTGTGTGTGTGTGTGTGTGTGTGTGTGTGTGTGTGTGTGTGTGTGTGTGTGTGTGTGTTCATGTGTTATGTAATCAGACGAACTCCAAATATGTGTGTAAGTGCCGGACCTATGACACACAGATTGAAGAACATGGTTTTATTAATCCCCATGAGAGCCAGGACTGAAGAGCAGAACTGCAGCATTGCACCCAAAATAAAGCCTCTATATCCTGTACTCTGAAATCTCACCCCATCTCACACACTTCTATAAATGTCGAGTTGAGACCCATGTCTTAACATCACAGCATGCTGAGAACATCTGATGGGTACGACACTGAAAAAAGCAACATATATAAATAAGTTCCTAAAAAGACTCAATTAATCTCTCTTGTTCTCGTTTACTCCTTCACTCCAGAAAAAAACGATGTCATGACATACTTTTCAATCTGTTTATTCTCCCTCTCAGGGAGGCTGTGAGCAGCTGTTTGTGCATTTGTAATGTCACTGACTTGATAAATGCCTTGTGTGGTGGTGGTGGTGGTGTTGGAGGGGTGGGGTGGGGTGGGGTTGTGTGTGTATTGTCACAGCAACTAATTCCTAGAAAGTATTGCGTTGTTCTGGCAAGTTCTTCATGTCTTGATTGCGCAAGTGTTCTTAAAAATTGGACTGGTCTCTGGGAATGTTTATGGTACACTGAGGTCATCCGGTTCTCCTCAATTCCCAGTCCTCGTTACTGTTTCTTGTTAAATTGCTCATCTTATCTCAGGTACTGTAATCACGTAACGGATTGCAGAACCTTAAACAAAGGTGGCACTCGGGTAAAAAGAAGTTGTGCTTGCATGCATAAAAAGTAAAAACAATCTTTACCTATTAAGTATGATGCAGAAATATCTTAAGAGTTTTGTTAGCCAAGGGTTTCCCCAACTTTTTAGGATTATTTTAATGTCTAGGCTAATTGAGACAAAACGTAACCACCAATGAAAACCATTGTTACAACTTCTCTGTCTAAAAATAGCATAGCTGAGAAATTCTTGGAAAGACCCATTTCAAGAAAACTTGCCTGCATTACCTTCTTTTCCTGAATCCACTATGTTGTGTTGTTTGTTCAGGTGCAGTCATGGCGGAAAAGAAACAGGATCAACCTTGAGCAGCGAGAAAAAGCTAATTTCACCTCTGACAAAACCAAATCAAGGAATTTTTATAGACATTTTATCTTAGGACTGAGGAAATTCTTAAAAATGAAGGCATTCAATACAATCAAAATGTAATTTTCATATATAAAACCCTCAAGAATAGCAAGACACGGAGAGGTCCTCAGAAAATCTGGATGTACTGTACTGAGTACATCAATGGAAACATGGTGGAAAGAGTGACCAGTTTTACAACCAAGAGACCTCTATTGTGCTATCAACTCCATTTCCCACAGCAAGCATAGAGCACTAACATACTGCATTGCACCGTGGTTTTACCGGTAGCACACAGGCAGACAGGAAATCTCCTTAACTGCTCATTTTGAAGCGAACAGAAAATCTCTGAGCTCCAGCTTCCAGTCCTAGAGGAGCTCTCTGAAATGCATGCTGTCTGACCAAAGCTCTCAGCACCTTCAAAGCTCATAGTCACTCCTGTCATCATCTGTTGATGATGCACTTCTGATATCTGGTGGTTGTTACAGGGCCATTTGTGCTTACACTAACAGTATCAAGATCAGCTTTTTCCCCCCAATGCACATCACTCTTCTGAATCAATCTTTTATTAACCCCTGTTGACCTACAGCCTTGCCACTTACATCCAGTTCTGTGGTCCTGAGAGAGGTCAGGGGAGAACGGCCAAACCGAAAGGTACTGTGATGGTACTGTAACGCCAACAAGCACTCCGTACAACAAAGAAATGGCTCAAGAGGCATTTCTGACTTGTGTAAATCTACCATCCGTTTTCTAAGATCTGCACTGAGCTCCTTGGACTTTTCCCACTGTGCTGTGTTTTGGTCAATCCAACAAGTGCTGTCAATCAAAAACCTTTTTACGATGGGACAGAAAAGTTTTTATCTGGAGTCAATCATCACTTACATCAATAGGAAGTTAAGATGTTTTGGGCTCGGAAGATTTAAAGAAATTTCAGGACTTTCAGCAGCACTGAATTAATGTACGTGCATGTACTGTATATATTCTTGCAAAAAAAATTTGTTGATTTCAGATACAGTAAAACCTCGGATTACGAGTAATGCGGTTTACGAGTGTTCCGCAAGACGAGTAAAGATTTTAAATAAATTTTGACTTGAAAAACGAGCATTGTCTTGGTTTACGAGCACCGAGTATCATGTATCACGCA
>JAQMYI010000003.1:24363217-24376590 GCA_030014275.1 Clariallabes melas | reverse complement strand
GCTCAGTAGTACACATATATGGTTCTTTAATGTATTTGCATTGTACTAAAATGCATTCTTTTTCAATTGCCATATACTGTACAGTATCCCAAATCACTATGGTCGTTAAAAAATACAACAAAAAAACAACACATTTTTCTTTTTTTTTAATGAGGTGTTAGTGCAGTATATAGGCACAGCCTAAGCTTTTATCCTTAATGCTTTTTTCCCCCTCACGTTTTGAAACCAGTACTTTTACACTTTTACTTGAGTAAAAAGCTTGAGTTGATACTTCAACTTCAAAAGAAGTCTTTTTAAACCCTAGTATCCATACTTCTACTCAAGTAATGAATGTGAATACTTTTGACACCACTGTTGATTTGTCACCGTGTTTGTCTTGTTTGAGTAATGGTACAAAAACACAAATTACTAAAGAGATAACAGAAATTTTGTTACATAAGTTGTATTATCTTTGATATGGGGAAAGGACAAGCCCCTCAAAGCTCTTCATAATAATTGGTGTCAGTGCAACTGGGTGATAGTCATTTAGACGCTTTACTGTTTGTTTTTTGGGCACGGGAACAATAGAGGTGGATTTGAAGCATTCAGTCTGCTGCAGGAACAAGTTGAAGGTATTAGTATATATACACTCTTGCTGATTGGTCAGCACATGACTTCAGTGCGTGGCCTGGCACCCTGATTGGTCGTGCCGCTTTGTTGAAGTTAATATTTCATAGTGTATACTCAGACAGCAGAGGAGCCGGTACTCATCTTTCTTATTATTCATCTCTATGCACTGTCGATATCAGTGCTTGGCTTCTTTAATGCCCTTCTTCAGTTCTCTTCAGCCAGCCTGTCCCCTGAACTATAGGCAGCATTCCCTGCCCTAAGCAGAGACTGCATATTCCTGTCAAGCCATGGGTTTTAGTTTGGGAACACCTAGATGGTCTTGGTGGTTACCAATATCAGTGCAAAAGGCTATGTAGCCCAAAACAGATAAAATATAATTCTCCTGGTCTGTGCTCTGTGCAAACAACTCCCAGTCAGTATTTTCAAAACAGTCCTTTGTGCCCTCCATAGCATAGACTCTTCACTCCTGACACGGACAGTTGGTTTTGTTCTGCAGATGAGAGGTTTGTAGGATGGAAGCATTTCTATTCTCAACAATATTTTTATTGATTTTAAACAGGTGTAAGGGTTAACCCCTAGAGGGCGCCAATGCGCCCAAAGACTCTTTTTGGTTGTAGTTTGTTTTTTGTTCTGTTTAAAGTAAAGAACTTCAGTTCCCAGGCTGCACCTCGGTCAGGTGACGAAAGCGTTCACCTGAGCCGAGGAAAGCAATTAGGTTTAGTATAAATAGCCTTCTTTAAGTTTAAACCGGGTCTAGCATTAGTTGTCGTTATTGTTATGTTGTGTGTTGGTTTTATTTGATTAAAGATAATTGAGATCTTAAAACTCACTAGGTGCTCTCAGAAAAAGAGCTTATGTTTTGTTTGGTGTTTTCCTGTTAATAAAAGGACGAGTTTTGAGACAAACAGCTTGCCTCCTGCAATTATGCCACGCACATGCCGACACACAAAAAGAATCCGTGACAGAATGCTAGACCATACAAGTGGCATAGCGGAGGTCTCTCCCCTAGACATTTTTTGGGGGGGAGCAATAACCATCTCGCCCGAGCTGGCGGAAATGCTGAATGACAGCGAGACCGAGGTGTGGCAGAGCTGGGAAGACTACAGGCTCGCTGAACCGGCGGACTTGCTGGAAGACAGCGAGGAGCGGAGAGAGAGAGAGGCACGGCAGAGCTGGGAAGTCTGCAGGCTCGCCATCCGGCAGACGCCATTCAAAGGCGACGCAGCTCGGGGTGACAGACGTCACTGCACCGACCAGGAGGTACGGGACCCGAAGGTCATGTACGGCGGTGACGAGTGGGAGTTAGAACCCCAGGCGGAGCAGCAGTGGAGAGGGGAAGAAACAAGAGATCTTGTCAGGTTGTATGCAGAGCAGAATCAGGAGCGAATACGAGACCTGTGGGAGCAGGTAGAACAGCTCCAGAACCTGCTCATACAAATCCACGAGAGCCGCGCTGCCGGCATGAAGCTTGTTCCACCTCCTCCGATCGGCGACGAGCTCCCGCCGCCACCGACGCTCATCTACACTGAGGAGACAGCGCTTCTAGAACCTCAGCTAGACAGCGAGGCCGAAGTGCTTCTTCCTTCGCAGCCTCCGATCTGCAACACGGAGGAGACAGCACTTCCTGCACTGCAGCTGCCGCTCTTCAGCCGCCGTGCAGCCTGGAGAGCCTTGTCCTTCCTCCGCCTCCCGGCTTCGAGGACACAGTGCCAGCTCCGCAGTCTCCAAGCTCTGCCCCACATCTGCAGCCGCCGAGCTCCAAAACCGTCACTCCAGCTCCACTGCCAAGCTCCGAGTCAGCTCCACTGCCGCCAAGCCCAGTAAGCGTCGATTTCGCTCTGCAGCCGTCGAGCCGCGAGAACGTCGCTTCCGCTTTGCAGCCGTCGAGCTCCAAGAGCGTTGCGCCAGCTCCGCAGCCACCGAGCTCAGCAAGCAACGCTTCAGCGCCAGAGCCGGTCAGCCACACAAACGATGCGTCAGCGACTCAGCCGCCGATCGCCGTTCACGTCGCTTCAGCGCGCCTCCCAGCAAGCTCCGTGGACGTCGTTCCAGCATGGCTGTGTGTGTTCGCACGGTTCTGCCCCCTCGCGAGACCTGCGTTGCTACATTATCAGCAGAAGTTCTTAAGTAAACATTTCACAATATCCTTATTTTTGAAAGTTGCTAATTTTTCACATCATGCCCTGCATCTCAGGGGTTCGGGTTCGATTTCCGAGTTCGGGTCTGTGTGCATGGAGTTTGCATGTTCTCCCCGTGTCTGGTGGGTGTCTTCCGGGTTCTCCGGTTTCCTCCCAAAGTCCAAAGATATGCAGATTAGGCTAATTGGCGTTCCCAAATTGCCCGTAGTGTGTGAATGTGGACCGGATGTCCTACCACGGTTGTACAAATGGGAATAAATACAACGATCACCACTGGTCTCCACAGTCCCTATTGGACTACAGAGGTTCCTAGATGGATGGATGGATGGATGGATGGATGGATGAATAGAAATTGCCCATAGTGTGTGAATGAGTGTGTGCTTGTGCCCTGCCATGGATCGGCACCTCGCCCAGGGTGTACCCCACCTCGTACCCTGGGTACACCTAAGTCCCCTGGGATAGGCTCCACCCCCCCAACCCCGCCACCCCCCACGAGGGTAAATATGACACCGCGTGAAGACAGACGATGAGTGGGTGAGTGGATGAGACCATTAATATGAGCAGATGTGGAGTGCAGAGATGTCAAGCACCTGAATGAATCCGGCAAATTCATATTAATGGTGATATAACAGGAAAAACATGGATGTAACGTCTCCTCTCTGTCTTTCTGTGTACATGTCTCTGTGTGTGTGTGTGTGTGTGTGTGTGTGTGTGTGTGTGTGTGTGTGTGTGTGTGTGTGTGTGTGTGTGTGTGTGAGAGAGAGAGAAAGAGAGGGAGAGAAGGAGTGCATTTCAAAAAGCCCTCTTATTCACACAGCTGTAGAGACTCTTCATAGAGTAATAATAAGGGATAAGCGGCGTCATCTCCATATGAAAAAGAATGACAGGGTAGATCATTTTAGAGAGGAAACGAGAGCGGAAGGTCGGGGAAAGAAACAGGAAGAAACAAAGGATTAAGGAGGAGAAGAAGAAGAAAACTGGGTGAGCATGTTGATGGTGTTGAGATGAAAGAGAGATGCACATGAGAAGGAGTTCAGAAGAACCTACGATGATGGGCTATTTGTGGAAGCAGGAAGATCTGCAGACTGTAACCTGAGGTGAAAGAATGATATTAAAGACCGAGACTAATCCTCTGGAAGTGTGTGTGTGTGTGTGTGTGTGTGTGTGTGTGTGTGTGTGTATGTGTGTTTATGGATCAACAAAGTATTTGCATATTATTTCCATGCATTTGCGTTACAATCCATGCCAACCACTCTTATTTATGTTGTCCTCCAAATGGCTCTTGCACTTTGCTTATATATACACACACACACACACACACACACACACACACACACACACATGCCCATACACTATGCTTCGCCTGGTGCATTGAAAACTGTTCTGCATCAAATCACCTTGAAACATAATTACATAAAGCTGCTGCTTTTTATTAGATGGAAATCATCACACTGCAGAAGGAGTCAAGGAAGAAAAAAGGGGGGAAAAAAATAAAAGTCCAAAATGGTTTACGTGTTCAACCTTCACAAGTGCAGCAGCGTTTGAGATGAGTTTTGAGATTCAGCCACAGAAATGAGAGCTAAAGGCTAGACTTTGAAACTGCAACATGTACCATTTGTTCCTTTTCGAAAGCTGCCTTGAATAAATAATAGAGTGTCTGTTCGGCGAATATTGCCGTAGCTAACAGGAGGAACAGATGAGCTGCTTGTACACCGAAACATAAATATACAAAGGGAAGTACAGGTATGTAACAGGGTGCCCTGTTCCGAATCATTCACTTGTCAAACATTTTTCATTTTGAGCTGCGAAGTGATGCTTGCCGGACGTCCCCCGGCTACGCTCAAACACCCCCAGGTACAACAGAGTACTTATATGTGTCTGTGCATGCTCCCGTCTGAGAGACTGGTGTTAGATCCTGTCTCACACCTAGTGCTCCTGGAACAAACTTCTTATCTGTCAGGAGGATTCGGTCGGCCATGAACGTATGAATGCCTAGTGCATGAGTACAGATTCAGTTTTCTCCACAGGGTGCTATTTGAAAACTCAAGCGGCACAGATCTGTGCTGGAGATACTGCAGAGGTCAATGACGATTAAATAACATATTTGTGCTTATATAGAAGCCTTGCGGGGGGGGTGTTAACGGGGAGGCTTCAGACTTCAATTTGGGTTTTGGATATGTCAAGTAGAACAAAAGTTCTAAGGGTAAATGTTACCACTACCGGAATATTACGGTGGCCGAGAAGTGCAAAACAATATAACAAAACCCAAAACAAAATAACAAAACCCAAAACAAAATAACAAAACCCAAAACAAAATAACAAAACCCAAAACAAAATAACAAAATCCAAATGAAAATAACAAAACCCAAATGAAAATAACAAATTCAAAAACAAAATAACAAAACCGAAAACAAAATAACAAAACCGAAAACAAAATAACAAATTAGTTCTGGGTTTTGTTATTTTGTTTTTGAATTTGTTATTTTGTTTTGGGTTTTGTTATTTTGTTTTTGAATATTTTGTTTTGTTTTGAGTTTTGTTATTTTGTTTTGGGTTTTGTTATATTTGTTTTTGGAATTTGTTATTTTGTTTTTGAATTTGTTATTTTGTTTTGGGTTTTGTTATTTTGTTTTTGAATTTGTCATTTTTTTTATTTTTTTTTTTAATTTTGCTAATTTTTAGTGTGTTAATTTTTAGTGTGCAATACGGTACTTACTGTTTTTAGAACTCTTTTTATTTTATTGTATTGTATTGTATTTTATTCTATCTTATTTTATTTTATTTAGTATTATCTTTTCCTTATTTATTACTGTACTCTTTCCTTTCTACTGGATAACCGCCTTGAGCAACTGTAACCAAGAATAAGCAAGTTAATTAAGTCTGGGATTAATAAAGTTCTTTGAATCTTGAATCTTGAATTTGTTTTGCACTTCTCAGCCACCGTAGAGTATGCTAATGATGTCACAAAAATGTAGAACTCTCAATTATACATATTTTTGGTCATAGAAATAACAAAAACAAAAATAAAAACACCTCACTACCTGGCTCTGTGCTACTTCTTCGCCTATATGACCTATTTTCTACTTATTTGCTCAGTCATGTTTGGCTAGTTGGTTAAAATTTACTAAAAATGAGCTTGTTGTGAAAGGTCGGCAGTTCGAGCCTCCTCTCTGCCAGGTTGCCGCTGTTGGGCCCTTGAGCAAGGCCCCTTAACCCTGTCTGCTCCAGGGGCGCTGTATAATGTCTGACCCGGTGCTCTGACCCCAGCCTACTAACAAGAAGCTGGAATATGCAAAGAACAAAGAATTTCACTGTGCAGTAACGTATATGTGAGGAAGAAGGACTGAACTTAAAATTTTGTTCATCATATTGCTTATTTTGTCTAAACAGCACATGTCACTCTATACTGAACAATCCTGAACCCTATACAGTATATGTTTATTAAAAGAAAAACAATGTCAGCAAAACAAACTGTGGCTAAAATGATCTGAGCTATGAAAGATCCAAAGATATGTGTGTAAGTTATGTTGTCAGAATTAATTTTTATCCTAGGGGTCGCCACTTCCTTCCTGTCACAACCCTCAAATTTTCTAACCAGGATTGGGAATGGCAGTGCATGCGGTGACTGGGTTGAACTGTATGGGTTATAGGGTTGAGGGTCTTGCCCAAGGAGCCGACACCGGTGACATGGCCATGGCCAGGCTTGAACCCCCGACTCTCTAATTAAAAACCCAGAGCCCATAACCCGCCTGAGCCAACACCGGCCCAGATGTTGTCGCAAAGTTCAAAGCATGGAATTGTCTAGAATGTCTCAGCATTACAATTTCTCTTCGCTCAATTTCTCACAAGCTCAAACCTGCTCCAGCATGACAGAACTCTGACCTCAACCATAGTGAAGCAACTCACAATTGCAGATTGTTGTTTTATGGCCACAAGCAGATGATAGCACTTGAAAGTGGTTACCTCTTGATGGCCTCCTCCTGCCGTCTTTTCTTCTGGCTCTGGTCCTGGAGGTATGCCCAGTGCTGGCGGTTGCGCACCCGGTCGCTCTCGCGTGCAATGTCTGACGCATTCTGGATCACCAGCTCGTCGTAGGACCTCAAGCCAATGTCCTCTACATATTGTAAAAAGCGCACACACTCGTCCTCACTGCCGTCCATCTTAGAGTGCAGTGAAAGGGATCGCCTGCATTTAAAGTGTGAAAGCATTCAATTAATAACTTTTTTTTATTTTATTCATAAAGACAGTGTAACAACAACAACAGCAATAATGGACACTCAGTGACCCAGGTTCTGGTAATCAAATACGCTGTAGTGACCACATTGCTAGAGCAGGGAGTCACATGCTCACATACACAGTGACACCTGGATTTGTCAGGCAACTCGCGTCAACAACAGGAGCCACCAGACCTGAATAGCATACGCCTACATGTGACAGCCCGAGAGTGTGTATTTGCATGGGTTTGGGATGGTTTGCCTGCATTGCACATCTTCATCAGAGAAGCAAATTCTTTTGGACAACTGAATGAAATACAGACAAGATAATCTTTATTTTTAATTACATTTATCAAGTAAAAAAAAATCTAAAGTAATGTTACAGTGCAATTTTTAACTATTTGTAATATTTAGCTATTTTAATCAGCTTAAAGGATGTTGACCATTAAAAAGTCAAGCTATAGAGGATATTAGCGAAAAAGAACGGGGATTTATGGACGAGTAAGGAAGTATGTGAAAGGTCGTCAAAAAGTGTACTGGAGACTCCAGTGAATAAAATCCATTTTATTTTAAGCAGAATCCAAAAGTATGTTGTGCATTCAAGTCAAACTGGCACTTGTGATGCAATGTCTTGTGAATAAAGGCAGAAAACTGTTTGCCTGGTGAGAATGCTTTTATAAAAAAAAGGCCGTAAATCCATGAATGACGATCAAGGCAGAGCCCACTGCAGTCGTTCGTGTGAACATCCAGCGAAAGGAACGCCTGATCCTTGAAAAACGACAAATAACTTGTAACCAACTTGCACATCCTTGTACATCCCTGTAGTGAAGCATGGTGTGGGTAGCATCATGGTGTAAAAATGCTTTTCCTTAGCAGGAATCTCTTTCATTCTGTACAACACTCTTATGTTTGCTCACTTTCTCAAATTCTTGGGTGTGAGAGATCTTTCACTTCCACTTAAGATGTATAAAAGTGAAAGTCTTTCAAATTTTCTTTATCTAAAAAAAAACATAACCTTACTACAGTGGTACTTCAGCATACGAACACCCTGGCTTATGAATTTTCACCTGAAAAACTGAAATTTTGCAAGACTTTTGCCTCGACATGCAAAGCGTTTCGGCATACGAGCGACCGAGGCGATTGCGCTTACTTCTGAAGCGAGTAGCACCATGAGTTTCAAGAATGTTAACAAGGAAGGTAGCAAGAAGAAAAAGGAGTCACTTTCAGTTTCATTTTTAAAGCAGCCGGTCCAAGAGGAATCATAAATTAAGGCTTTAATTTCTAAGTGTGGTTTAATGTCTATTTATTTCATATTGTACTTCACTGACATGTCTTTTCTAAATGTTTTGATAGTTTTTATAGGCAAAAATCTGATTATAATGTTGGAAATTTGTAAGATTTGTAAGATATTTTTGGGAGGCTGGAACGGATTATCTGCATGTATATTATTTCCTATGGGAACCCGCCTCGGGAATGGATTAAATTCGTATGCCAGGTGCCGCTGTACTGTATATGTCTCTCACTGTCTTTTCACTGTCTGCATTTTCACCTTTTTTTAGTTACATGGGTATAAAGCTTGCGTCATTTTCAATCCTTTCTCATCCTTGTCCTGAACTCATAAGTATTACGAGCTGGCGATAAATGCTTTCTTGCCCAGACCTTTTTTTCATAGTGAGGTCACACAACAGTGGTTGCAAATTTATTAAGCTCACTTTGACACTTCAATGACAAATCTGAACCAGGTTTTTGTCAATAAGTCTTAAAAAAAGTAAGTACACTAAGCACCGGTCAAAGCCCACATTACGCGGTG
The DNA here is from genome assembly GCA_030014275.1 of Clariallabes melas. Taxonomy (NCBI): domain Eukaryota; kingdom Metazoa; phylum Chordata; class Actinopteri; order Siluriformes; family Clariidae; genus Clariallabes; species Clariallabes melas. The sequence continues at coordinate 24,367,819 of JAQMYI010000003.1, read as the reverse complement.
TTTCCAAAGCGCTGTGCGTTATTTCTTCATTTGAATAAAAAAAAAAAAAGCCGGATAACTGGAAGTGCAGCTTTTCCAGTTTCCAGAAGTGTCACGGTACAAAACATTACTTAGGAAATAGGAAGTAGGAATAGTGATGCTTATCTGTTTTTCAGGGAGTGTGTGTGTTGTGTGTTCCTACAGTATATGTACAGCATGTGTAATAGCTTTATGTTTTCATAGTTTTCATTGATTATCAAATTTACTTTCCTAATATACACTATATCAGTTTCACAAAAGCTCATGTATGGGTCTGATTGATGGTTCAGGGAGCACAAACTTTTGACCATGATAAAGTTAATAAATGATATTATTAGTGGTCGTCTTAGGCAAATGCTATTAGACAAATAATGTGTGTGTGTGTGTGTGTGTGTGTGTGTGTGTGTTTCTATGAAAGCCAGAACAGCTGAAGTTAGAAGAATCCTGTGTACCACTAAACACTCGAGTTTATACAGAACACACTTCCGATTTCCAGTAGTTATACCGTACATAAATATAGAGCCGCCTGTATCAGGGTTCACACTTTTGGGGAAAATTTACGAGAAAAATAAATCAATAAAAACATAATTCTCCAGACCTCATGAAGGACTTTTCAGGTCCTCATTTTTGGCAAGTTTTTTTTTTTATCTCTTATTTTTAGTCCAGTCCCTGTACCTGAGCAGTTTCAGAGGAATCTTCCTGTATACATGGTCACGGGGGGGTCTGGAGCCTATTCCAGGAGACTTACGGCACAAGGTAGGGTATATGCTCGACTGGGGTTCAATCCAACTCATACACTCATACACACACTACGGGAAACTTGGGGATGCCTGTTAGCCTAATCTGTATGTCTTTGGACTGAGGGACGAAACCAGAATACCCAAAGGAAACCCACCAAGCACGGAGAGGACATGCAAACTCCATGCACACAGGCCCGAGGCAGGAATCGAACCCGGACCCTGGAGGTTCAATGTGACAGCGCTAACCGCTACGCCACTGTGTCACCACTTACAGTATATGAATCTTTCAAACATAAAAGCATCTAATTTAAGGCATGAACCAATGAGAAACCAGTGCAGATGATAACAGATGATCAGGCTGGTGATTAGTGTACTGCTGATGCTGCATGCTGAGTGGTTGGACCAGACGAGAGGGGAAATGAGGTCGCTGCACAGGTTGTTACGTAAACAAGCAATTTTTAAGGCTAAAGACTTTTGCACAGCCTTCAAAATGATTCACCAGCAATCAACCTATCGTTAGGTCTAGGACGTTTATTCTTAAATTATTAGCATGTTCATGTTACGTTTATGTTTCACCGTCGCCGCTAGCGTGTGTGTAGCTGCTTCTCGAGTTACACTTTTTAATCTAAAATCTCTGATGCTGAAAAACTTTAAACTTGTCTTTAAACCTTCATAAAGTAAATGATTTCATCATTTGCAAAATCGATGACCCATACATTAACTTCACTCCTACATTCATACGTGTGAGTGTGTCATTTTTCACTGAGTCAGGTCAATGTTTTATTTAACAGTCTGTCCTGATATAATCTCTCTCTCTCTCTCTCTCTCTCTCTCTGTCTCTCCCATCACAATGAATTCTTCGCTCTCTCATCATCCCACTCCTCCTGTGAATCCTTGTAATCCCTTTTCCCTCAACACACACGCACACACACACACACACACACTCACACGCACGCACAGCTGTACGCTATAAATGGAACGTAACACGAGCGGGTTCTGCGTATCCAGGCAACCACATCCTACAGCACGAGGTGACATTACGCGTTAAGCGGAGATCCTGATTAAGTGATGATCATGCATTTGTTCTGCCTCGCACTTGTATATGTGAAACACCGGTGTGTGTGTGTGTGTATGCAACATCTAAGAGATTCCCACGTGTGCATGTTAGAGGCACATGGACAAGAACATTCTGTGTGTGTGTGTGTGTGTGTGTGAGAGAGAGAGAGAGAGAGTTTAATGTGTTTAATTTTTCTTTGTACAGAGAGCGAATGACAGGAGGCCTGAAGTCTAACACACACACACACACACTCGATGCACGAATTTTCGTTTTTAAGGAAGCATGTTGAGAAGGGTTCATGGCACATCTGGTTCTAGAATATATCATGAGAACCCAAATGCGAATAAAGGATCAGATTTATTTTGAATTCATTTACATCCTTCGTTCATTTCTTCTTTAGTAATCGCCTGGTCAGTGTCATGGTGGTTTAAATGGAGCTACTACACATTAGTCTGTATTTAAGGAAGTAGAACCACCTAAATGCATTAGAACATGTAACAGCCAGGCGCAAAAACATAAACAACGCCACTCTTTCAAGACTTCATAGAAAGTCACGAAGACTTCATAGAAAGACAGCGGAAGAAAGCATGCTCTCTCGTGGGAGGGACATACTCGTTCTCCCGTGTCAATCACAGTGACACCAGCCAATCGTTATGTCTTTGATCTCATTATGCAGACGATGGCAGATTTTCCCCCCCGAGTGCGCTATGCCGTTTGAAAAGACGCGGTTTGTTTAACTTTACATGTCTCAGAGAAAGCGTGGCGTAGACTTAAAGCTCTTAATCTGGCTGCTTGGAAGGAAAATAGAAACCAGAAGCAACTACGGCTTTTTCAAGCACCAAACAGATAGAGATACAGATAGTGAAACTAACACACTCACACTCACGCACAGACAAACTCGAAACTCGAAACAGGTCACATGGCTGCTTGCTTGTAAAAGAAAAACGAACAATATTTTTCCCCCCGCACGTTTTAACAGCTCTTAATGTGTCGCCTGTTATAGATGTCGTCACATCACCAACATCTCAGGATTAGCGACAACAAACAGAACCTGGTTCACTCGGACAACGAAAACATTACACACAAACGCGCGTTCGCAGGGGCTTCTTAGAAATCTCTTTAAGGCCAACCGGTTGAACAACAACAACAACAACAAGACATAAAAATAGCTGCGGTGGAAAATATTCCGCAATATTCACAATATTAATTCAAATATGAACTTATTAAGTCAGGTTCATTTCATGTACTGTATGTCGAGAGTCTCTTTCTCTCTCTCTCTCTCTTTCTGAATGGAAACCCTAAACCACAAGTTTGTGGGGGAAAAATGAAAGTACTACTGTATGTTGCTATGTTGAAATCTTGTAAACAGGATGACATCATACTGTATCTTGTAGTCACATAATAAAATTTCTTACTTATGTATTTTTTATTTCAAGAGATTATAAAATTTTTGGCCAAGTCCAATAATATTTGATAATTCACTAAAGTAGTCTTATTAATTAAAGTGGCAAATTATTAAATAACTAAAATAAAAGATAACTTAAAGTAATGACATAATAATGACATAATAGCAACAATGTAGCTTTAAAGAACATGTTTTGAAGTTGAAACGAGATAAAATAATGAATTTAAAAGACAATACCTCAAAATAGTGGCAATTTATCTAAAAATAACAAGTTGAAGTCAACAAGATAATACCAAGATAACTGGATTAAATAACATCATATCTTGAAGTAATAAGTTATTAAGTCAAAATAAGGAGATAATATGTCAAAATGAGATGAATTACATTAAAACTAATACCATGTCTTAACATGACTAGATATTAAGTCAACACGATGACGGTGAAATAACAACTTGAGTTAAAATAACGGATAATATGTCAAAATAATGAGATAACTGAAAATGACAGGTTTTTACATAGTAATAATGAAATGATATGTAAAATAGCTGCTTACCATCTTGAACCAAGGACTGATTAAGTAGAAATGAATGAAATTATTTTTTTAAATGAGACCATGACCAAACCTACCATATCTTGACATGATAAGCTATTAAGGCAACACAAGCAGATATGTCATAACTTTTGAGATAATAATTTGAAGTACTAAAGATAATACAGTATTTTAAAAAATCAAGTTATTAAATAATCACAAGATAATGTGTCAAAATGATTACATGATTATATATAATCATGACGTTATGACGTTATATTTCAAAATATTTGAATTTTGTAACAACACAAAATATTGATCCGTCTATTCTCAATCTTGAAGTAATGAGGTCTTAAGTCAAAATAGTAAAAAATGTCGAAATGAGATAATAACTAAAACTACCATTGACGTGAGGATTTATTGTCAACACAACCAGATATGTCAAGGTAATGAGATAATAACTTGAAGTAACAAGGACGAATTGTGAAATAATAATGTCAAAATAATGAGATAGTGTCAAAACAATGAGATAACTCAAAATACCGCCATCATAGTTTGATAAGGTTTATAAAAATAACATGCAGAGAAATACATGTTAACCCAAAAGAACTCATTAACATATTGGAACAAAGTGTTAGTAATATCTAAAAAAAAAAAAGAGATAATCTGTCAAAATGAGATAATGACTAAAACTACTATGTCTTGGCATGAAAGGTTATTACATCAACACAAGCGGATATGTCATAATAATGAGATAATAACTTGAAGTATCAAGATCTCACTCACTCATCTTCTATACCGCTTTATCCTGTATTCAGGGTCGCGGGGACCTGGAGCCTATCCCAGGAGGCTT
>JAQMYI010000003.1:24346438-24360136 GCA_030014275.1 Clariallabes melas | reverse complement strand
CACACACACACACATACACACACACACATACATACACACACACACACACACATACACACACACACACATATACATATACATACACACACACACACCTACATACACACACATATACACACACACATACACAAACACACAGTCTCCTTTTTGCGGTATTACAAGTTAAAAAGAGCTGTGAGGCTGCATCACAAACAGAATAGAGGGAAAGAAACAAAGAACAAAAAACTGTGAAACAACAATAAGGGAGTCAAACATGCACACACACACACACACACACACACACTTGATTTGAAGGAGACAACACTATCTGAAGGACGACATGTGAAGGAGACAACAACAAAGTGTTTTTTTCCATTTAACCCACTCTGGGGAACAACGCTGGGACAATATCACACTGGAGGAGAACAGCAAAAGGGAAGGAGAGAGAGAGACAGAGAGAGAGGCAGAGAGAGAGAGAGAGAATCTTCCTTTTGTGTTTTTATATTTATCGTGGCATTTGCAGTTATCACAGCACGAGTCAGTGGAATCATGAGCCTATCCAGACCACAAGTCACAAGGACCGTGTGCTACTTTAGAAACGTTCCCCAAAAACACTGTATGACTGTTTAATCCTGGATAATAAACTGTAAAGATACAGGTTACTGCGGAAAGTCGAGGCACTTATCAAAGCACTTTTTTATTTTTGGTTTTGATTGACCATTTAATACTTTTTCAACAGAAAATCATTTATTATTTCCTTCTGCTTTTTATCCATAAGTTGTGGAAGCTCTTTGATTTCAAATACACCACATTTAACTACATCAAAATGATCAAAGCAAGCATTAATACAGTGTTTCTGCAGAGACCAGAGAATGGTTGCAGGTACTGAATAATACAAAACCCTCTATACCGCTTGTCCTGTACCGGGTCGAGGGAATCCTAGACCTCATCCCAGGAGACTGTGTAAGGCCATAGGTGGGATACCTCCTGCATGGATAAGATACCAAGCAAACACACTCTGGGCAATTTGGAAACGCCACTTAATCAGACTAATTTGCATGTCTTTGAAGTGTGGGAGGAAACCAGAGTACCCGGAGGAAACCCACCAAGCACGGGGAGGACATAGAAACACCACGCATACCATTTTAACTTGAAGCAAGACCTGGAGGCCACAGTGCTAACCACTACATTACCGTGCCGTACCAACTTACTCACTCACTTACTCACATGCCGTCTATACCACTTTATTCTGTGTACAGGATCACAAGGGCCTGGAGCCTATCCCGGGAGACTTAGGGCACAAGGTGGGGAACCCCAATCTATCACAGGGCACACACAATCATATTCACACACTATGGGGTACACATAATTTAGGAATTTTGTTCTATAATGCAGCTATTGTCATTGTATCATACGAAACGGTAGACGCCAGTAGACGCCAAGTTCGTCCCCAGTAAAAGAAACATCGCATCAGAGTCTGCCAAACACTCTGTCAGCGTGCCATGGATGACCCGTCCTTCATTTTGAGAAAAATATACCTCTGTGTTTTGAGAATAGTGTGCCCTTTGCTTGTCCCACCCTTACGACTGGGTTCTCGTATAACTATTGGACAACTGGTCGACCTCTCAAAGAGGCAGAAACTTGCGACCAACTGGGAATCACTGAAATGATAAATCTTACATTTAACGTGTACATGTCTGGCTAGCTAGCTGTCTCTACGTTTGTCAATTAAATTTACCTTACTATTTCAATTCCCACCTCGGAGTCTGTGTGTGCATGGAGTTTGCATGTTCTCCCCGTGCTTGGTGGGTTTCCTCCGGGTACTCCGGTTTCCTCCCACAGTCCAAAAACATGCAGATTAGGTTAATTGGCGTTCCCAAATTGCCCTGTAGTGTATGAATATGTGTGTGAATGTTGACCAGAGGTCCTACCACTATCTTGGGAATAAATACAATGGTCACCATTGTCATCCACAGCTGGACTACAGAGATTCCTAGATGGATGGATGGAATTTTTAGAATCACATGGCAGGCGCTATAAATTTTATTGACAAGATTCTATAAAGTCTTCATGCTCTCATTTGCTATTGGGTACTTACAGGAGATGCACACTGCCTCAACCAGCATAGGCAATAAAACTGAATGAAGTGGTTAAAGCGAGGTAACGACAGGACCTTGCTTCATATGGGCTTTAACTTCTCATCTTTGCATTCATAGCAAGTCCATTATTAGTTGACAAATTAAAAATGGTTTTCTACAACGCTGGCATCGAACCTCTAAACACCACTTGTGTAATAACAGCCTTTTAGGAAAACCTTTAGTTCATCTGTGTTTTCAAAGGCGAATTTATTTCTACTCATAAGTGAATTATTTCCTCCTCGTTTACAGTCTGCTGTGATCGAGACTGTGAGACTGCAAATTGCCTACATGAAATGACCCAGTAAATCGAAAAAATGGACTACTAAAAACAAGCACAGTGCACTCTCTCTCTCCGTCTCTCACTCTCTCTCTCTCTCTGTGGGTTGGGGGTGGCAGTGTGTGTTATCATGCGTGCTGAACACTAATTGGCTCTTCAGAGGCATATGGTTTACATGAAAGAAAGCACAAGTGTGTTTTCTCTGTCTGCTTTCTTACAAAGCTTATTGACAAGTTTCACTTGCTTGTTACAGAGAAAGGAATAATCAGGATGATCCCATTGCAATATTTATTGCATATTGTTAAAGTACATGTGAACTCATAATATAGACAAATAAAAGGAAATAAATGGTACTTCTGTCATGTTATTTAGTCATTTATTCAGTTTTGCATGACGCATCACTGCGAATCAGTGTAAAGTTCTTCCCAATGTACTGAATAACCTTTATCCTACTATAAAAGCATTTCATTTCTGGGTGTGGTCTCTTCTAGGATCACCAAATGGTTGGATGGCGATAAAAATGGATCCGGTTGTGTTTGTAAGTCTGAACAACATCAGCATTTTGGTGTAGCCACATCATCTGGTAGGTGAATCAAAGCTATTGCTATCAAGACTAGATGTCCAAAGACTAAAAACCTTAATCTGGCTAAAAGAACAATTAAAATAATAAAAAAAAATATGCTGGTGAAGTGACTTATGATTTGTTTATTATAGTAACATCTCCCTTGTTTGTGCCATATCGCTCTTGCAGGCAGAAAGAGAATCTGCTTGTGTGTTGTCCGTGGAGCAATGGTGGCTCAGGTGGTTGAGACTATGGGTCCTCTCAGTGGATGGTCAGGGTTTTGAGCAACACATGCAATGGTTGCCCAACATCAGCAATTGCAGCATTGCTGCAATGTCAAGAAAATGAAATGGTCTGCTGGGATCATCAAAACATCAACTGAAGGAATGTCATTTGGGAGAATGGCTCATTTCTTTAGGACAGAAGGAACTGTGTCTGTGTGTTCATTTTAAACTCTTGTTAATTACTCAGACATTCCGGCGTATTTTGCGCCGGAAGTCCCTACAAACAAGTTGCTCTGCAAGTTGAGTGGTTAGCACAACTGCCTCACACGTCCATGATTGAGGGTCTAGATCATCTCCAATCTAAGTTCATAGAGTGTGCATGTTCTTCCTGTGCTTGGTGGGTTTTTACTCCAAGGGCAACCATTAGATACTGATTTGGCATTTCTAAACCGACCATAGTGTATGATGATGATGCTTGAGTGTAGGTGTGCTTGTGTCGCACAATGGGTTGGCACACTATTCATGGTGTACCCTTCCATGAGCACTAAGTTCCCTGAGATAGGCTCCAGGCAGAATATGGTCCGTGGAACACTGGATTTCTGTCTTATTCTGCCTGACGTGTTCGAGGCAGCAGGATGCTTTTGGGTCTGGAGTTGAAAAGTATACTGCTGGGACCATGTTATTGTTCACGCTCCATCAGAGTACACTAAAACAGTTTTTGAACTGCCACAATTACAGGCCATGATTTATCCTACGGGGGATGCTGGAATCTTCTGAAATGACACAGCTGAATGTGGTTTGTTTTTTTCTCTGCTCCAGCTGAGTGACATACAAGTTCACAGCTCCTCCCTTTGGGTAAGCTCTAGAAACCAGGGTTTTCCAGGGGATGTGAGAGCTGCCTCAGAGTCTCTTCGCCACCAGCAGCAGATGAAAAGAGCCACATGACTCATTTGCAGTTCAGTTCATTGGCATGTGAGGCATCTTGATGGAAATTTTGAACGAGGCCATGCATATGCAAACTTGCTAGGTCTGGCTGGGATGCAAATTGCAGCAGCTCTAGGAATGAAATGGAGAAAATTGAATCACACATGATTTCAGTGTTAGATGAACATTTAACACCTGTCAGACATATTCTAAAGGCGTTTGTTAGGAGTATTGACGAGGGCATATAACCTGCTGTTCTGCTATTAGGCAGTAATGTTCTTCCTTTTTCAATTTAACTACCATTTCTCACAGATTGGTGTATTTCTAAATATTCCATTCTATTCTTATATGTATAACTACACTCACCTGCCACTTTATTAGGTACACTGCTCGATAACACAAATATCTAATCAGCTAATCACATACCAGCAACTCAATGCATTTAGCCTTGTAGACATGGTCAACACAATCTGCTGCCGTTCAAACTGAATATCGAAACAGGCGAGAAAGTTGATCTATGAACGTGGAATAGTTGTTGCTGGCCAGAGTATTTCCGAAACTGCAGATCTACTGGGATTTTCACGCACAGCTGTCATACCTAGAGTATACAGAGAATGGTCTGGAAAAGAAAACATATTCAGTGAGCGGCAATTCTCTAGGTGAAAATACCCTGATGATATGAGAGGTCAGAGGGGAACGGCCAGACTGGTTTGAGCTGATAGAAAGTCAACAGTAACTCAAATAACATCTGGTTACAACCGAGGTATGCTTAAGATCTTTTCTGAACACACAGCAAGTCAAACGTAAGATCACACCAGGTGCCACACCTGTCAACTAAGAGCAGGACACTGAGGATACAGTTCTTTATGGCCTCACCACAGATGGACAATAGAAGATTGGATAAAGAAGGTGGATAAAGATTGGATAAAGAAGGTGGATCCATCCTGGCTTGTAAAAACGGTTCAGGCTGCGGTGAAAGGGTGTGTGGAAGATTTTTTTCAGCACACTTTGGGCACCTTAGTACCAAATGAGGATGACCAAGAATAAGGACCATATATTACTTTTTTCATGTGTCTGTGTAGTATACAATGTGTGTGTTTGTGGTATAAGAAACTGCTGTACTGGCCTATCCTATTTCTGTCTTAATCTTGTGAAAAACGAATGTGTCGTTACGTTGCACCAGCTTTAGGGTTGAAGAAGGAGGATTAGGCTATTTCTGGCCCCCGTTTTTACTGTGTTAGCAAAGTGTGTATAGTTAAATATTCATTGCATCATTTTCAACTGACTGAGTCTTTTAAGCCGTACATGCATACACACAGAGAGGCTGACACACACACACACACACACAAAGCATGTATAGTATGTACACTGACACTTACAATGACCATAATTTTATTAATGGTTTTATTGTTTCTTATTATGGCTATATAACAGGATGGGAACAGTGTGTTTTAGGAAGTGTTCCGTCTCAAATAAATTATGCAGACTAGTTATGATGAGATGTTTTACATTTTATTATAATACTTCTTATTACTTACCATTTATGGCCTGTGATGGACCGGTGTCTCATCTAGGGTGTATTTCTGCTTCATCCGCATTACCTGATCTAGACTCCAGATCTATAATCAGATTCTAAGGTATAAGAGCCCAATTTACTTAAGACAATAGTTGTGGATTACATTAACACCACACGTCATACAGTAGAATAGATATCAAATGCACAGAGCCTGAAAGAACTATTCCTGAACCAGTGCAGCATTTCAATAAAAATTCAACGTCATCATTTATGAATTATCTTGTATTATTTAAATCCAGGCTGCTCTCAGTCACTTTGCATTATACCCTTCAATACACACAAATTACTTTGTTCAAACTCCTGCTCTGACTAGTATATACATACTTCATACCTTTAAAAAAAAAAAAAAAAAAAGTGCACTTATTGTGCAAAGGGTTTTGTTACATACCAGGGATTATAAATGATTTACTTTACATTTCGGGTTGTTCTAAACACAATATTTTTACTTTCCTCTTCCAGGATTGCATGTCCATAACCTTCTCTGCTTATATGAAGGCCAGGATATAAATAAAAAATGTTTTTCTATTTTGCAATATTATTTGTTTTGCAGACATCCAACATGGCATCATCGCATGGCATCATCAACACGGCATCATTTCCTGGCATCATCCCATTTTTAAAAACCCAACTATAACATCAGCTATATCCAACATATATATTTGTATAAGCAGGCATGCAGGAAGTCATGAAATCTGGACAGCTATTTTGGCCTGTAATACCTCATGGATATAATTATCTAAGGACTATGTGGAGAATTTAAAATATTATATGGTATCTCAGTTGTTGGCCCTCAGTTGGAAACATGGCTTATTTGTTTTCTTCACTTATGAAATGTTTTTAATTTCAGGTCCTCATTACAACTATAATATTTCATCTGCACCTGAATAACACTCAGTGCTGTTACCTTGTCATGGTGGGGCGGCTTGGGTGTCTCAGAGACCCCTGGGAGCTCTACAGTGAGTGGAATATTCCCTGTCAGGTTTCAACAAGACAAACATCAGCACCTGTTCCTCTAGGTTTGGGAGGGGTTGGGAATGGTGCCAAAGACTCCACCCTGTAAAAAATCCCACAACGTTATGGAAATGACGGTGCTAAAACCATGCATTCTCTGGGTGGACTTGAGCCAACCAACTGTCAGTATGACTACGTCAGATGAAAGCCTCCAGTGGGAAGTGGGGAGTATGCAAGATAGTCTACTCTGGCCTAAAATCAACATCCGCCTAATGACAGTGGAATGTCTGCACTCTGTTTGAGACATAAAAAACAGCAAAGGTCAAGAGCAAGATGAGAAAATAGAGACTGAACATTCGGAGGATTGGTAAATGCTGATGGACAGACTCTAGATCCTGAGTGACCAGTGATAAAGCAGTTATCCTGCACTCTGGATAGTACCACCTACTGTACACATATCATGCAGATCTTATAGTTATCAACAGCTTGTTGGAAGGGAAACCATTGGAAGCATAGAGTTATGCATCAAGGAGTTACAGGAAGCACCTCCAAAGTCCCTCAACTTGATATGTTAATGATCATTGTAGACAGGAATGACCAAGACAGGGCTGATAATACCAACAGTGATGGCGCTATGGGGAAACACATTTGTAGTTGCCAACAGTGAGCATCTGATTGACTTCTGTTTCTGTATGCAACAGAAATCAAATAGTAAGAGGTAAAAAATAAAAATAAAAAAAAAAGACAAAAGAACTTTTGTTGAGGATTTGGCAGGTGAACATGCTCCTGCAAGAGGTGAAATAAGTGCTGTGAACAACACCACAAAGCAACTTGTTGTCAAGAACACTAACCAGTCCGCCCCTGTAAAAGACAAGGATGGAAACAACCTCAGAACAGAGCATGATCAGGCATAGAGATGGGTACAATACTTTTGTGAAGCTTTCAACTGCCTGGAACCAGATGAACATTACAGCCATCCACTAGCAAATGATGTTTTTGACATTAACATTAGTCCCCAAACTGAAGCAGAAATCAGGTTGACCATTAAAGCATGGTGAAATGTTGATAACTGCTCACAGAACCCTGAAGGAACATCTGAAAGAAGGCCATGTGCCTGACGACTGAAGCAAAGGCCTAATTGTCAAGCTTTCCAAAGGAATGTAACCTCTAGAACTTTGATAACTGTTGATGCGTCACACTGCTCTAAATTACATCCAAAATTTCCTGTTGATACAGTCCTTGACCTGAGGCTGATAGAAGAACAGGCAGGATTCAGAAAAGGTCAGGATTGCACTGATCAGATGTTTGCTCTTAGACACATCATTGATCAGTGCATCGAATTAAAAACATCCCTTTGTTAAGCCTATGACAGTCTGCACCAGGACACTCTATGGAAGACCATACAATCATATGGAGTTCCTCCGAAGATGGTCTCACCAATGGGGATGTTCTATCTAAAGCTTAATTGCAGTGTCATAGTAGAGGAAAATCCATTGCAATGTTTTTCAGAAGAGTCAGAGATGATCCATCTCTTCCATACAATTTCTGGTTGGATCAATTGTAAGACAATTCATGATAGACCAAAGGGCATACAGTGGACATCCATTCGCAACTTGAAGAACATGACTTTGCCGATGGCCTTCCTGCTCTCACTTCAAATCTTAGCCATCTACCTACCTGGAAAGCCTGATCAGTAAGGCCAGGGCAGCACAAATTGACATGGCCAATCTAGAAGTTGAAGCAGTAAGGCATTAAATCAAAGGCAAACAACTGTGTGATAACAACTTAACAACTCAATAACCAGTTCTGCTGTATTGCGCAAATGATGGCAAGTAGTAAAATGTAATACTAACAAAATCAGCTTCAAGCCTCAGGAGAATATGTTTCATCTTTTGGGCCTGAAAAGCTCTCCGGTGAATAACTGTGCAAGAAAACAATGATGCAGAGTCTGGTGCTGGAAATCAAACATCACCACATCCGATGGGCCTGGACATGTCCTCAGAATGGACCAGAGCCAAATCCCCAAGAATGTCCTCAGTTATTGTTTATATAATTGTCCTTAAACAATAAACTTTGACCTTGATTCATGTGTCTTCCAAAGTAATCATAACACTTTATAGTGCATGTCCTGCATAAAGCATACTTGACTTGAAAAGAAACAATTGGTGCACAAAAGAATTCACCATTATGTTTTTGATATATAGTATACTAGCTGAAGTAATTTGTAGAAATAGTAAATAATCTGATCAGCTTTAATATATCCCAGTAAAAATATATATCATATAAAAATATTCTGTTTAGATTTTCTAATTAATATCTATTGGTGCAGGTGTTTGCAAAACATAACTGTTCATAACTCTTTTCATAATTTTTTACTCAACATTTTGATTTCACTTATGGTGCAGGTTAAACTTGCGGCAGATGTCTGAGTACTGCAAAAGTTAATTAAATTCTGTTCAGCCAGTTTTGTGTGATGCCGTGACAAAATCTGGCTGGACAGACATACAGACAGAACATTTTCTGAGACTGGTTTCGGGTCCTCCAGCGTATGAAATGTAAAGATATCATTGAAAGAGCGAGTTCTGACCAATACACAGACAAATATACAGATTTTCCATTAAATGTGTAGGTTTTTAATTGAGTTTTTAATTATGATGAACATGCTACTGTTTTCCCACAAAATCAAACCTCTTTTTTTTATTATTAAAACAAGCAGAAGTTTAAGAAAAGCTCAATGATCAGTTTAAAATTACTCAGATGGCAAAATTTCAACTTATTGTTAATCTAAAATGGCATAAATGTTGTATAGAATAAACATAATAATGTGCAAAAATATTCACTCATCATAGTCAGTCATCATCTGATGACTGGCTATGCCAATTAGCCTAATTTGTGTATCTTTGGACTCTGAGAGGAAACCGGAGTACCCGGAGAAAACCCACCAGGCACATGCAAACTCCATGTACAGACAGACCCGAGGTGGGAATCGCACCCGGACCCTGGAGGTGCAAAGTGACAGTGTTAACCACTACACCACCGTGCTGCTCTGTAAAAAAAAATATTATTGTGTTTAATTTCCCTCTTTAAATAATATATATATTTTTTTAATGGTAATTTTATTACCGATAAACATAAATAAAGAATTAATTCTTAGAATTGTTTCTCTCATGGCTAGTGGTCAGGATACAGAGACTTTTCTATCTTTTTTCATTTATTTATTATTGATTCATTCATCACACTTCTATTGAAAACAGTTCTAGAATAAATAAATAAAAAATAAAATTAAAAACGTGTTCCCGCCCGGTTTCGAACCGAGGACCTTTCGCGTGTTAGGCGAACGTGATAACCACTACACTACGGGAACTCATACGTCACAGCTCATAATTAGTAATAATTGTATATAAGCGATACGGAAACCGTGGCCGCTTAGAATCCGGGAAAATGTTTTTGTGAAAGTCGATTAAAAAAAACAAAAAAACAAAATATATATATATATATATATAATTATTGTTTTTTTTTTTTAAGTAGACAACATCTCAGTTAACACAGTGACTGGTTAGGATATGAGCAGCTCACACGGGCAGACTTCTCGAACAACAAGAACAACATAAAGCTACGAATAAAAGTGTAGCTCGGTCTTAGAATCGCGTAAATTCCATTTAAATTTGTATAATGTACAACGTCTCCCTCTAGCGGTCAGAATGGTTAATAACTTCTTGCATTTATTTATTTGGGGTTTTACATATACAGTACTCCTAATTCAATTCAATTCAATTTTATTTGTATTGCGCTTTTAACACGTCATTGTCGCAAAGCAGCTTTACAGAATCAAAAGAAATTATGGAAGTTTGTATGAAATGTGAAAGTGTATGAACCAGAATGAGCAGATTGAAAGATTCAAGATTTTTACTGTCATATATAGGTACAATAAAATTCTTATTTTGTCTTAGCATGTTGTTTTGTAAATAAATACAAAAATAAATAATTAAATAAATAAATAAATAAATAAAGTAGGATATAATTTTAAATTTACAGTATAAAGAACCCATAATGATATGTTTTAACAACTGTTTTCTAGGAAAATGTGGCAGAAGTAAACAATTAAAATGACAAAGTGGAGGTAAAGTGACGAGTGGAGGCAAAGTGACGTAATGTCCCTAATGTGGACCAGAAATGAAAAAAAATGTCTAAGACTGTGGCCAAAAGTTTTGAGAATGACACAAATATTTTCACATAATTTTTTACAAAGTCTGCTGCTTCAATCTTTTTAGATCTTTTTGTCAGATAGTACTAATGTACAGTATTTCAGAGGCCCTGAGCTACTGACAAGCCGTTTATAATAAATATAAATAGTTTCGAATATAAATAGATTTAATGTGTATGTAAATGGTTTTAATGTCTCAAAGCTCAAATGAACTTATGATCAGTTTAAAATTACTCCGGTCTGGTAGCAAAATTTCAACTTATTGTTAATCTAAAATGGCATAAATGTTGTATAGAATAAACATAATAATGTGCAAAAATATTCACTCATCATAGTCAGTCATCAACTATGCGGCCTTATCCTGTATACAGGGTCACCGGGGACCTGGAGCCAATCCCAGGAGACTTATAGCATGAGGCAGGGTACACACTGGACGGGGTACCAATCCATCAGAGGGAACACACACATACACACACGTGCACGTTCATTCACACACTACGGGCACTTTGGCAATGCCAATTAGCCTAATTATTTTGTCTTAGCATGTCTTTTTGTAAATAAATGCACTGTAAAAAATATTATTGTTTAATTTCCCTCTTTAAATAATAATAATAAAAATAAATAAATAGCTCATTTTACATTTACATTTACATTTAGGCATTTGGCAGACGCTCTTATCCAGAGCGACTTACAAAAAGTGCTTTTTATTACTGATGAAATAAACATGGAATTCATTCTTAGAATTGTTTAACTCTCATGGGTAGTGGTCAGAGTACAGAGACTTTTCCATCTTTTTTCATTTATTTCTAATTTACAAGTGCAGGTGAAACATCACACTTCTAATGAAAACAGTTCTAGAATAAGTAAATGAATAATAATAATAAAAAACTTTTAAAAAGCCATGTTCCCACCCAGTTTCGAACTGAGGACCTTTCGTGTGTAAGGCGAACGTGATAACCACTACACTACAGGAAGGGCTCCACAGTGGCAACTTGGCAACACTGGGGCTCGAACCCCTAACCTTCTGATCAAAAACCCTATAACTTACAAGCTTCATGAAAGCCAGTTTCACTCTGGTGCTGAATGGGTTTTGTAAATGCACTTGACAAGACTATGGTTGCAAAACCTGTTCCAGCACAGCTGATCTTCTTGTCTTTATATAACCATTCCTGTTGTATTCGGTGAGGAACTCTTATGACACACTAATAGTATGACATAAACCTTGATGATGACATTCACATGCTGTATGTATGTATTCGGTGAGGAATGCCTGTGACACGCTCATAGTATGACATAAAAGTTTATGATGACCTTTTACACAAAAGTTTTATCCAACATGGCTGACTTTCTCTACAGAAGAACCCTAGAGCTCACAGAGTTCCCAGAGCACCAGAGGAACGCTCCTAACTCCTGACAACACCTAGAACATGAACAAATAAAATGTACAACTCTTCACAACTCTACTGGGTGTGAGGTGTAGCTGTTGTCGTCTAAGTTTAAACCTGTAACAGATTTAGATCACTCTCACTGTCAGAACGCACTCACACAGACTCACACAAACACACATTCAAATGTGTATTGACAAATATAATGTGTCTAAAATAATAAAATAATAACATAAGAAAATATCTGTCTTCATTTAACACACTCATTCAACATTCAAAATGGTATAAATATCTGGTTGACCCACTGCCCTGGCAGCAATAACCTCAACCAGGCGCTTCCTGTAGTTGTGGATCAGACCTGTACATCATTCAAGAAAAATTTTAGCCCCTTCTTCCTGGCAGAACTGCGTTACTGTAGGTCTGTCATATTCTTTGGACATCTCATGTGTTTGGCTCTCTTCAAGTCATTCCATAGCATCTCTATTGGGTTGATGTCTGGGCTCCGACTCCACAAGGCGGATTTTGTTTTTCTGAAGCCATTCTGTTGTGCACTTGCTCTGCTGTTTTGGGTCATTGTCCTGTTGCATCACCCAACGTCTGCAGAGTTTCAGCTGACAAAATGTTCCAGACATGATTAACAAGCACTGAGTGACTTTACCACTGCCAGTAAACATGGAGTATTATTATGGAGAAACCTGATCAATGGTACGAAATCAATAAGATCTACGATGCTGTGACGTAATCTGACGTATAGACATAAGGACAGGAATTTTCCTGAGACTGGTTTCAGGTCCTTCAATGTATGAAACATAAAGATATTATTGAAAAAAGCAAGTTCTGACAAATGAACAGACAAAACCCTTATTTTATATATGAACAATGTCTCCATGTCTCCATCTAGCGGTCAGAATGTATAATCTCTTCTTTAATTTATTAATTCTGGGTTCTACAACTGCAGATACTTCTGGTTTGAACCAAGAATAAAAACAGTTCCAGGAGTGGAAAATGCACATAGATCCACAATAATGCACATACTTTGCAATTGTGGAATTAACAGTTTAAATACAGAGTAATATTCTAAAGTGAACTTTTTTAACCTTGTTAGAAATAGGATGTTTTTTATGTGATGAGCCATGTTTTTTTTTTTTTTTCATATTTATGTTATCAATTATTGGAGCCCAATAAAATGTACTTTTGGAACATTCTTGTTATTAGGTTAGGAATGGTTTGACGTATTTTATCGGTGATGGGAGCACCTCCTACTGTACATAGTTATTATCCCCCCCCCAGTGTCATTATTACATATATGTCCTTAATTTGAGATAAAATATCCATTCTTTTGGATAGGCTTCTTACAAAATTACACATATATTAACTAGGGCCGGGATTTTAAGGCCGGGCCGTTAAATTTTTTAACGCATTTTAATGGGACTTATTTTTGCACCGCGGAACGTTTCTCACTGGATGAGTTTCGGCGG
>JAQMYI010000003.1:24257367-24267956 GCA_030014275.1 Clariallabes melas | reverse complement strand
GAAGTATTTGAATAAAAACAAAAAAAATTAATATTGGTTAAGGTGTGTGTGTGTGTGTGTGTGTGTGTGTGTGTGTGCGTAAATTATGGTATGAGTGCTTTATGACTACAGGGCCACTGAGTTATGAGTCAAGATGACTTCAGTAAATAAACCAAGAACCTCGCACACGCACACGCACACACACACACACACACACACACACACACACACACACACACACAGAGAGGTGGCCTGTATAGAATTATCACATGATGTCACCTATTTTTGTGTTCAAGGTAAAATTACTTAAACGTGATTGATTCAGGTTTGGTGGATCCGGAGACAATCCGGGGAATTCTAGCAAGAAAGCAGGAATACTGCACATCCTGAAGGAATGATAAACAGAAGTGCTAACTTGAGAGGTCGCTATCGATAGCGGCGTGAAAGGTGAAGCTTTGGAAGGCGATCTTGTTAAGGAAGTCAGATCTACGATCATACTGTACATCAAATCAAATCGAAACGCCTGCTCAGAGCATTAAGAGCAAATGAAATACTTCATTACTTCACTTGTTTGGTTCGATCTGAGACACGGAACAAACAGTTTTGAGGAAGGAAGCACAGCGTAAAGTCATGATCGCTAACATTAGCTGACTAGCTTGTTGGAAACAAAAAGCGGGAAAGAACATACAGAAATTTTTGATTAAAACAAAGCGGAAAAAACAAAACAAAAGAGTCACTATTGGTAGCTTGTTTTTTAGTGTTGAAAAAACAAAAAACAAAAACACGAACAAGTAAACAAACTAAAGCTAGCCGACTAACACTAGCGCCACCATGTGGTGCTGATTTCTGATTTTTGTTACGAGTATGACTTTTAACTAAGGAGGATGGACAGTGGAGTGTGTGGGAAGTCTGGACCTGGAGAGGTTGCAGTTGATGCGTGTGTGTGTGTGTGTGTGTGAGTGTGTGTGTGTGCGTTGGGGGTGTTGAGGTCCTTTGTCCACCTTTCCAGCTTCAGACGAAGTTGGAGATTATCTCTGTGTGTGTGTATGTGTGTGTGTGTGTGTGTGTGTGTGTGTGTGTGTGTGTGTGTGTGTGTGTGTGGACGTTCTTGGAGATTAAGAGTGTATTTGAATAGAAGTGAAGGATTAGGATTCCTCAGTCTGCCTGCCACCATCCACACTTCTCTCTCTCTCTGGCCTTCTGTCTGTCACTCCGGTGTTCTCTCTCTCTCTCTCTCTCTCTCTCTCTCTCTCTCGCGCCCTGGCTCTGTCTATCTCGCTCAGAAATATTCATCCTCTTTTCCCCTCCCTTATTCTTCTGCTCTGATATATTCCTCCTCTCTGTCCCCGGCCGCTTTTTCAGGGACAGAAAGGAGGATTAATCCCTGTCTCAGAGACACAGCTCCGCTGACCTCACACACATGTGCACCCACACACACCATTCACGGCCGTTTTCTAAGACGGACGTATGTGGGTTTATGACCCATCACGCTTGAGTATTCAGAGAGAGAGACAGGAAGACAGGAGAAGGAGACGAACGGAGACAGGTGGCTGAGTTTAGACAATAGGAAATGGCAGATTTTCTGAGGACCTGCTTTAAATATGGATCTCTCTTTTCACTTTCTTTCGTGCTCTGGTATTACAATATAAGGCACAAGTGCGTAACATTTTTACTCACATCTGGTGCGTTCAAGTACTTGGTGTAGTTATTTATGCTGAGTTGAATTTACCTCAGTGGGATGTGTAAATGTCGTAAAATGTCTGTGCATCTGACCTACAAAGTGGGGACCAAAAAAACATGCACCTTCATTTTCATGTTTCAATTCAATTAACTAGCGCTAATGAGTGATGTATATTACTCTCATCATAAAAGCAAACTGTATCATGAGTTGTATAGATTTGTTTCGACAAGTAAATATGTAAAAACATACATATTACAGTTAACAGTTAAATCAGAAATTTGTAGTTGAGGAGAAAGTTTGAATCAAATCACAAGTTTGTTGTCCAAAAATTGTCCAAGGACTTATGTGTATGTTTATGAATTTATTTAAAACATTGTTTTTTTCCCACTGTTTTCCAGAAAAGATTTTACTCAAACACTGCATTTGTTAAAAACTATTTGAAACGGTAGCTTTAGCATGCTGGCCCAATATGCAACAAAAGCATTATCTCAAAGTTTGTTGTTATTACCTGAAAGTATGCAGAAAAAAAGCAAAAACTGACATTGAAGTGGAGCTACGGTACTGCTTAAAATTATCAAACTTGTTTTATCCAAAATCTTAGCTATACAAAACATCTTTTTTTTTTTTTTTTTTACATCATTATTGTTTACTGAGTGTAGGATGAGGAATAAAGTTTAAAAGCTTGCCTTAGCTTGCGGAAAAAAATTCATAAACGAAAAAAAAAATTCATGAGCACCATTAATGTTGTATTTTATAAACAGTAAGTCCCGTACATACAGACTTTTAAGATATGAACATGCGTTCGCACATGTTTAAATGCGGAAGTTAGATCACATGTCCGGTATACTTTGTCACATGCATGCTGTGTGCATCCCAGGATGTCCGGAAGCAAGCGTAAAAGCAGCGGCGATGAAGCTGGTACTGCTAAGAAGCACCAAACAATAACGATGAACATGAATCATTCGACCATGGGCAGGTTCTAAAGAACAAGATCGTGGAACATGTGAGGTCTATAGCCAATTGTGTTAGTATCCTCGTACCTAGACAATGTTTGGTGGACTTTGGAACAAATTCCCGAACGAGCTCCCGGAACGGAACTCATTTGAATATACTGTACAGCAAATGCAAGTGTAGGCAGACTTGTATTCAACTTATTAATTTTTGTACCTCAAAAAATGTACAATCATTGTAATGGCAGAATGTTTACATTTTTTATTAATATTTACTTAATCTTATACAGAATTATCTTATTAACTTGTACAGAAAACAAGTATTTTAGAAATTAACTAGCTAAAATAAAATGAACAAACTTCAAGTTAACGTAAATTTTAAAGTTAACTAACTATAAGTTAGTTAATGTTTAATTTTTTTTTTCCACTAACATTTTTGGACATCCCAGTGACTAGTGCTCATTATAATATTTGAGAAAGAAACACGGCTGATGTGGAATTGAAGCAAAACAGATGCATGCAAACAGTAAGAGAGTCTGCAAAGAACAGATTAAAGTGGCGATCACTTTTTAATCAAGGTAGTGTTCACACATTAATGCCAAAGTAGTATTTCACATGCCAGGTAGTATTTCACATTAATGCCAAAATCTTTAAATAATAAATTAACAGTGGATAAACTGTTAGTTAAAAGTTGTGGGGATTTTTGTTAGGTCCCCACTTTTCTGTTAAAAAACTAAAAAGGTCAAAATGAAATTACAAGCGACACCATAACAACATGGCCATCAGTTTTTATTTTTTATAT
The DNA here is from genome assembly GCA_030014275.1 of Clariallabes melas. NCBI lineage: Eukaryota > Metazoa > Chordata > Actinopteri > Siluriformes > Clariidae > Clariallabes > Clariallabes melas. The sequence continues at coordinate 24,264,544 of JAQMYI010000003.1, read as the reverse complement.
TTTTTAACAAGGTACATTTAGAATATACACAATGCCACAATTTCAGTGTTTTCGCATTCTGCACTTACTTAAATATCCACTGCTGGAAATAAACACCTGGCTATGTTTCCCCGGACCCCACTTTGATCAACCTGGCATTAAAGGCATTAACTCTTGAAACAATGCAGGCACTGGGGCAGCTGCCTTCTGTTGCTCACACACACACACACACACACACACACACACACACACACACACACACACACACACACCTTGTGTTTGGACAGACAAATGGAGAAAGCAAGGAGTAAAGCCTTGAGAGTGTGATTAGACACACAGGTACACACACAGGCCTTTTTAACCAATAGTACCTTCAACCTGTGAAACAGAAGGGCCTCTAATAGAGACACTCACTCTTGCAAAACCTAATAAGGTCATGACCCAGAGAACTGGAATCTGGACTAAACACACACATGCACGCGCACACATCCACATATTTCCTCCATTCATGGTGACTTAACACAGCTAGCAGCTAGACGTGCCCCATCACCTGCTGAGAGAGAGACAGATAGATAGACAGAGAGACAGACAGGCAGAATGGACCGCTCTCTCTCTCTTTTTCTCATGGCAAAATGCCTGTCTGAGCCTCATTATCATGCTAAGGACAAACTTTATACGTTCACAAGCACATACGCGCACACACAGTTTAAAGAGTCAAAACACTGACAAAGAGCAGAAAGCGTGTGCGTGTGCTTTGGCCCAAATGAGTTTTTAAGAGTTACTGTCATGTGGCTCATATTAGCATGTTATGGAATAACACACATGTGCACATGTACACACACACACACACACACACACACACACACACACACACACACACACAAAGTGTCAGGCTTATACAAGGCTGTAAATCATTTACACTTAGTCTAATACGCAATGCCTGGGCCTCATTAATGTCCCCTGAAAATGTAAAAATGTTAACAATGTTTTACATTTTTATCAGATTTAAATTACAACAGTGTTTTGTGATGCTTTAGAATTCCGTATAAAAGTTATAACCCTGGATAAAACTTCAACTGTTCAGGCATTGTGGCTACTTTTATCAAGTCCCCACTTTTCTGTTGAAAAACTAATAGAGCCAAAAGGTTTCCTTTTCAATTCTGAAGTTAAGATTAGGGTTTATCTTTGCTAAATACAACTTAATTTGTCTAATTTCGACCATATGGACTGTTTAAGAATAGTTGGGTGTGTTTCCAGAGGAACAAGGGCTGATTGCATTATATGGGTCAGTGTTCCAGGAGCATGTGTTGCTTGATCTCATGTGGAATGTGCAGGAATTCAGTTTTACTCAAATGTTATTAAATTTCTTATGAGCAGGATGTTACTAAAGTTAGCTAATCTTAACCTATTCACTCACTCATTCACTCACTCATCGTCTATATCGCTTTATCCGGTGTACAGGGTCGCCTGGAGCCTGGAGTCTATCCCAGGAGACTTACAGTAGGGCACCTGGTAGGGGGGGCCAATCCATAGCAGGGCACACACCTACACACACACACACTCACACAATTTGAAAACATCAATCAGCCTAATCTGCATGTCTTTGGACTGCGAGTGGAAACCTGAATACCTGGAGGAAACTCACCAAGCACGGGGAGAACATGCAAACTCCACACACCCAGAGGTGATAGGCTACAGTGCTAACTACTACGCCACCGTCCCGCCACTTATTACATGTATTTATGAAATTATTAACAAATTAATAATTTAGCTCACTGTGTTTTCTTATTATAAAGAACAGAAAAGGACAGGTTCCAAAGAAGATTGGCAATGTATCTGAATAATGAATTACATTTTCATAAAATAAGGAGCAGTTTGTGTTCATAGATATAGCTTATGATTTTGTTGATTGTGTTTGTTGACGCATTTGCTTTTGAAATAACAGGTCAGAGTGACAAGTCCTTGACTACAACCCCCACTAAATCGAAATGACAGTAACTTAGCGAACTAGCTAAACGTGAAGAGTTTAGCAAGAGCTGGAGAGTGCTGGAAGATTCACCCTAAAACGCACTGATGAAGCATGTTTGCCGCAACTATAGAGCAAGACATGCCCATTGTGGGCGGGGTACGTTGATAAGAGCATTTAATAATTGGACACTCACATTAGTAATAAAACAAAACAGAAAACAAAAGTGACACCTGGGCAACTTTAGCATTTGATATTTCCAACATGAACTAAACACTCTAAAAAGCGATTATGGCCTGCAACTTTTACAGTATGTACTGTATTGGTAATGTATACAGTATGTCTATGTTACTACTATACAATGATTAAGGTTTGTAAATCTACACATTTCTATTTAATGAGAATTATATGAATTATATAAACTATATATACTATACTATTTATATAACTATACTATTTATATATAATATAAACCTGTCATATTTTTGTTGAACTTACATAATCTACATAAGTTCAAATGTGGTTCTATGAAATGTTATTCACTGAATTTAACAGTACAGTATTATTTGTTCAGGACAAGGTTTCTTTTTGTTTAGGTAAGTTTATCCTCAAATAAAAAGTTACAATGTAGTGATTTACATCGTGATTTAGTCAATAATATGAAATAACTGACAAAAAAAGATCCTAACAAAACTGTAATCTTCTGTGGTATATACTGTGTGTATATAGTGTATGCTTTCTTTTATACATTACTTGAAGTTACTGTGATGAAGTTTTGTTAAATGGGTCTTTCGTGAACAGTGTGCGGGAAGATTCACCCAAAAACGTTGTTTGTGGGTCTTGATTTACTATAACATTACTATAACATCATAATAAGCTCTAAAACATTTTTTGAAGGGCAATTTAAAAAAGGGACACTTTTATAAAGAGTGTTTAGATCCTCCCCCTCATACACCCCCTTCACAAACACACACGCCACAGGTTGCCTCCCTCTTGTCTGTCAGGTCTGCATCGATCCATCATTCGGGATTTGCCGGCTCTTTCCACAGCAGCCATGTTGGACTCAGTGTTGTGTTTGAGCTGATGGAGCCGGGCAGGGAGAACCTTCTGAAGTCTTAACATATCAGCATCCTGCTAAGTCACTTACTCTCTCTCTCTCACACACACACATACACACACACTGAGTTTCCTACAATACTTTCTTCACACAAAGCTCTTTTCAGTGTTCTAGTCACCTTCTAGAAAAATTTAAGAAAGAAAGAAAGAAAGAAAGAAAGAAAGAAAATGGTTAGTGTGTAAGCATATCGTGCATAATTCTGTGTGTGTTTGTGTGTGTGCTCCAGGGCTTTCCCCCTGAAAAGCAGGCCAAATCACATCCATCTTCTCTCGTCTTCTGATTGTTCTCTCTCTCTTTCTCTCTTTTTTCCTCTCCTCCATAGTGACTCCCCTCTTCCCTCCCTCTCCCTCTCTCAACGACATCCATTGTAGTGCTTTTTTATTTGGTAGAGTAAGCAGGGAAAGCCACACCATTGGCCGGTGCTCTCGGCCCCGGCTTGATTGACGCCGGGACTGCAGCCAGCTGCCACCCAGGACACACAACCATAAATCATCAGCACCAACTTCCTGTAAAGCTACGGCTGCCTGCAGGGGACAGAGAAAAAACCCTTTGTGATTTTTTTTACTCGGGGGGTGAAGGTTTAGGAAGGTTTCTGATGGTTTGCCAGCTTGCTCCAGACACTCAGACACTCAGTCCTATTAGAGATGAGCCAAGAACCGAGGGTGTGAGAGAGAACAGGAGAATGAGGACTCGCTGAAAAGAGATGGAAACTGAATTTTTTTTTTTTTTTTTTTTTTACTAAATAAGCATCAACACTTCAGGTGACACTTTGCAATAGGGTTCTTTAATTAATTCTTCATTAATTAATTACTAAGCAAGGAAGTATTCAAGATTTAACTTAGCAGTCCTAATTAATATAAAAACACTTTATTGACTAGAGTGTAATGATTATAACTTATATTTAATTATAGGAGAATATCCAGACAAAACAGTAGTGGATATTAACGTGTTATAAAGCATTATTTTCCAATACTTTATTCTTACTTATTAGACTAAGTACTAAGCGCACTCCTTACCTTAACTATTACTAGAATGTTGTGTCATTTTTCTCAACATACAGTAGTAGTAATAGGTAGCCTATGGTAATATTTAACTTACTAAACAAAGATACATTTATTATTCTTGCTCTTGATTACTTTTAGGATTAAACCCTTAAGAACTTGAGTAGGCTATATATACCATAGAACATTAAAGTTTTGTTAGAATTTTTTGTCAGTTAATATTATTTCATATTTTTCACAAAATCACTAAAAAAAATTTAAAGAGAAACTCACCTAAATAAAAAGAAACCTGGTCCTAAACAAATTTGTTTATTTTACTTTTTTTTTTTCAATAATGTACTGTTAAAATCAATAAATAACTCAATATTCAATAAATAAATTTCATAGAAATTCATCAGTTATTTAAACTTATGTAAATTATGTAAGTTCAACAAAAATATGGCAGGTTTATATAAAAAAAATACATAGAATTCTCATTAAATAGAAATGTGTAGATTTACAAACCTTACTTTTTGTATAGTAGTAACATAGACATTACCAATATGTAAAAGCTGCAGGCCATAATCGCTTTTTAGAGTCTAGCTAATTAATGTTGGTAATATCGAATACTGCCAGCATCTTATAGTTTATTTACCTATTGATTAGTTTTATTGTTTGTTTGTTTATAATCTTTTACAATTTGTTTAAGAAAAAGTACAGGAACTGAATTGCATCGAATCATGAGGTGTCCACAAAGCATCAAATCTGTTAGGGCATGTAAATTAATTTATTATTATTATTATTATTATTATTATTATTATTATTATTATATCACATATTTTTATCAGAAAAGTTCTGAAAAGTGCTCGCACAAGTATTTTCTTTTTCAGGCCAATATAACTCATTAAAATGTTTTACTACATGTGGAACAGTACTAAAAAGTATTTTATTCCAACATGATACTTGTTGTGCTTGGCTCAGTTGAAAAAAAGAAAGCAAGCAAAAAGAAGAAAGTTATATATATTAGAGATCCTTGTTTGGAGCATTTGAACTATAAAGTCAAAATCTGAGGAGGATCTTTTATGACTCTATTTGCATAAATGCAAATACAAATAATTAATGAATATTCAATATTTCATAGATAGATTAACTTTTGAGCCCCATAATTGATAAGAGCATGAAGGTTAAACACTTTAGCCTGATTGTAGCACTACCTCCCACTTCTGTCTGTCACTGTAGGAGAGTCCATCTCTCTCTTTTTGCACCTCTCCTGTCTCGCTCCTTCAGTCTCTCTCCCGTTCTCTCTCTCTCTCTCTCTAGCTTTTTCCAGCACTGTGTTTTTCTTTTTCAGCCACCGTGTCGGCCACGGAGTCACGGGCCTGTTTTCTTTCTCAGCTGCGATCTGAAAGAGAGAAGCGTACGATGGCAGGAGGGAAAGAGAGAGATGTATTTAAGAGATGGAGAGAATGTGGGAGACTCGACCCAAGAGAGCTTTGGACATGAAATCTTTGACACCTCTGTAAATCTGGACGTCCCGTCTGAAACCTTGTGTGTGTGAGTGTGTGTGTGTGTGTGTGTGTGTGTGTGTGTGTGTGTGTGTGTGTGTGTGTCATGAGTGTCAGCCATCCGCGAGAGGAAAACATTCCTGTGTGGTTCTCACACAAATCTGGAGGTTTGCTCTAAAAACAAGGCTTTTTCCTCACTGCTGTATTTCTCTCTCTCTCTCTCTCTCTTCACTTTGTGTCTCCTTCTTAAGGAAAGTATGAAGGTTTTCATTGCACTCATTTCAGACTTAGTGATAAATTGGGTATTGAGTTGTTAAACCACTGTCTTCATCTGTCGCTCTCTCTCTCTCTCTCTCGCTCTCTAAACTACATTTGTGAGAACGTTTCAAATCTTGCTTGAAAAAAATGTCCTTGCATTATATTTTCCAAATACAGAACAAAATTACACAATTACTTATGTATTCATTTAAGCACTTGAATTTTAAGGCAGTTCCAAGGATAAAAAAGCTAACAACGCAGTATACAGTATCTAAGTAATGTCATGCTAACATGCTAAAAAAACAACAACAACAACATTAATGAAATGAAAACATGGGTTACTGTGTATTAAATAATAAAAAATTATTATTAGGTTAAATAAAAAATTGGTTATGTTTTTTTCATTGGTCATACAAGCTGAGGTCATTTTAGTTAGCTAGATAGCAACCACACTTAGTTTTGTTTTAGCACACTGCTAAGAAACTACATTCTTACACTACTTACTCCTAGTACTACAGGTTAGCATACTGTGGCTGTCATGTAACAAATATTTTTTTTTCAGCACAGGTGCAGGAATAAACTCTTTAACCTGAGGTAAAAAATTTCAAACTTGTACCCTCCTTATGTCTGAAAAGAATAAACAGTCACAAAGTCAGTAAGACAGACTTACATTCAGGTGTCTGCTAATTTTCCCCTGAACTGCTAGAAAAGTTCTTTAAAAATACTTAAATTACAATTTACCTCAGAAATAACAAAAAAAGACACAAAACAAACTAAATAGACACAATTACTATGTATTAATTTAACCATTTTTGCACATTTTAAGGCAGTTCCAAAGATAAAAAAGTTAACAGCGCAATATGTCTATGTACTGTCATGCTAACATGCTAAACAACAACAGCAACATTAATAAATAGAAAACATGGATTAGTGCATACTGAAGTTAAATATAACATTACTTAAATGTCCTGTCATACTTGTACTGTCGTAAAAAGCTATTTCTGATGTAATTTTAACTGCCTAGATAGCAACCACACTTAGTTTTGTTTACTGCTAAGAAACTACATTCTACCACTTACAGTACTCTAAACTGCTTACTAGCATTTTATTGCTGTTACATGACAGCAATGCTACCCTGTAGCACACAACTTTTTTTTTTTGTAATACATCCTTTGAATTTTTTTTCACCAGGTGCAAAAATAAACTCTATAAGCAATCACCTGAGGTAAAATTTTTATTCTCCTTAGCTGCAGGCCTGAACTGGCAGATAACATCTTTAAAAATACTCATACAGTGGGCCTCCGAGTGGCGCAGTGGTAAAGCGCTCGCCCTATCATCCGGAGATCGCTGGTTCGGTTCCCGGGTGATGCTG
>JAQMYI010000003.1:24203693-24215865 GCA_030014275.1 Clariallabes melas | reverse complement strand
GGAGGGGGCATTATGTGGTGGTTGGGGGGGGGGAGCTCTGTTAAAAACCACTCAAGCCAAAAAATGGAATCAAAGAACACCGCTTCATTGTATAGAGGAAATTGGTGAATAGATTTACGACTTGGCGTCATTATTGAGTCCGAGAGAAGAAATATCAAAGCATGTAGTGGCAGTAATGGCCTTTGATTTAGGATCATCTATAATCCTTCTTGAATTAAAATTCTGTTTTCAATTTTTTTTTTCCAGTTTTTGTTTTCGTGGAGCAAAAAAAAAAAAAAAAGGAAATGTAAGAGCATAATAAAAGTATGCAGCAGATGATCAACTTTATTACTATCCAGGAATCAGATAAAATAATGGGAGCTGAATTGATATGAAGACAATCTGTATTTCGATATAGAATTATAGAAATAAAAATGGACAAAATTATCAAGTTCCTATTTGGAGATGTTCTGTAAATACCCTGATCGATAATAACATTGAAACCACCGACAAGTGAAGTTAACTCAGTGGCACATGTCCGGAGGTGTGGTACTGTATATTAGGCAACAAGTAAATATTCAGTTCTTGAAGTTTCTTGATGTTTGAAGCAGGAAAAATGAGCAAGCTTAATGATTTAACCCACTTTTACAAGAGCCAAATTGTGATGGCTAGAAGACTAGGTCAGAGCATTTTTCCAAACTGTAGGATCTTGTGTGATGTTCCTGGTCTCCAGTGGTTAATACCTACCCAAAGTTGTCCAAGGAGAGAGAACTGGTGAAACAATGATAGGGTCATGGTCAGCCAATTATCACTGATGCCTGTCCACTGCCGAAAGCATCTACAATGGGTATCAGAACTGGACCATGAAGCAATGGAAGAAGGTGGCCTGGTCTGAGGAATCATGTTTCCAGGATAAAACTTTCTTTCGGCTTCTCCCATCAAAGGGTCGCTACAGCAGACCATCTGATCCGCAGGTTTTACGCCGGATGCCCTTCCTGACGCAAACATCCCATTATTTTCCAACCGTACTTGGGACCAGGACGTACTATAGACATTAGGGAAGCCGGTGGGGGCAGTGTGATGCTTTGGGCAATGTTCTGCTAGAAAACCTTGGGTCCTGCCAGTCATATAGATGACACGCAACACCAACCTTAAGACTGCTGCAGACAAGTCTAAGTCTCCATGCAAAGGTATTCCCTGATGGCAGTGGCCTCTTTAAGCAGGAGTGCAAAAATGATTCAGAATGAATCAAGATTGTTGATGTGGCCTCCAAATTCCCCAGATCTCAAACTGATCGAGCATCTGTGGAATCCATCCATGGAGGCCTAAACTCACAACTTAAAGGATCTGCTGCTAATGTCCTGGTGCCGGACACCACAGCGCACCTTCAAAGGTCCATGTCTCGTCGGGTCAGGGCTGTTTTAGACATACACAAAATAAATCAAGTGGTTTTACTTTCACATTAAAATGTTTTTTAATCATGACTACAATTATATGGTGTATATATATAATTCATCTATTTGTTATATATTTGTTTGAGATTTCCCTTTATGTCTTTTCTTTATGTATTTCTTTTTATTTCATAGCACATTCAGCTGCACCGTCTTCTCCACGTGTCTGGGAGTTCCCCCCCACCCCTTAAACACTTTATAGCACCCCCTGCTTTTCGTGTAAGCATGATTATTAAACACATAGCGAGCGCTCAAATGACTCGTGCTGCTCCAGAGGAATTTCATTAAGCGGTCTGAAAGAGTCGCCGGACGGAGAGGAGAGGAGAGGAAAGGGGAGGAGGGGTCAAGCTTTGGATGTAATGAGGGTACTTTAAAGAGGTCTGGTTTCCAATTGCGAGAAAAGTTACGAATATGAGCTTATTGTAGATCAACACCACTCTGGATCTTAAGTGGTATGATCTAAATCTTTCCTGTGGTACACAATTGCCTTTTTAAAAGATCATATCACTGGATGTTTAAGAAGCAAATTGCTCTCACTACAGGGTCCAACAACATGGTCTAATTACCACCCCATCCCCCTTACACACAGGCGCACACACACACACATACACACACACACAGGAGGAGTGTTAGTGAGAGGTAAAAGCAGACGCTCTGTGGGTAGAGATGACTTGTTGAAGTTTCCAGCATGTCCCGTGGCGTTTTTGGAGACGCTCTCCCCTCCTTTTCCTCTCTGGTTCGCCTAATTTATGCTTTCAAAACGTTACCTCTGACACCAGCGCGGGGTTTTATCGCACCCCGCGGCCCTACACACAGTGTGGCCTGTGTGTGTGAGTTGTCCGCAAGGGAAGTATACCGTTATCGCTGACTGTAACGTCTCCCCACCCTGCAGTCCCCCCACCACAACCCCTGCTGGTGGTACATTCCTTGGCTTTCGGTAACCTTTAATGGCGTACTATTCGAACCATTGTCAATTCAAATGCCTATATAAAGCAACAACGAGCTTCATTTATCAATTCTTCATTGACGTTTAGAGCACAGACTGTTTCGTGGGTCGAATTTAGTCCGATTTATAAACATTTAATTCGTGCTGATTTGCTTAGTGCTTCTGTTTATATGTTAATAAATGCCAATCAGCTATAAATCTATCCACCAAGCGCATTCAGAGCACAGCTGATTTGCGTTTAGTCACGCCCACAAAACTCAATAAAAGGCAAAGCTCACAAAGAGAGAGACGAAAATGCCAGTTCCAGTAATACAGCTCAGCCACTGTAGCTAATCCATTAGCATCAATCAATTTATTTCACAACGATTCAGAATACATCATCGCCAATTTTATAGTTCAGAGCCGTTCAATTGAGGATTACATTAATGAGTTACTGACACTACAGTCCTACTAGCACAAAAACTAGCCTATGTATAAGAACTGGACAAACCCTCTGTGACATCACCTATATGTTTTCTGAAGAAGTTCAGCTTTGGGAGCTCTGCTTGCCAACATCTTGGCAGGAGCTGACTCTCCCCAAACCGTGGTTAATCCATAAAAGGGCAAATGGGTGGAGCGAATGGAACATGCCTATCTAACTTAGTTGCTACAAGCTATCTAGCTTAGCTAAGGTGGCTAATGTTAATATATGCCAACGTTAGTTTGCATTTGTTTGAACTTTACCCCTTACTCGTCATTTCACGAATGACATCATTCAAATCTCCTACGTTATACATTTCTTGTGGTAATTTAATCTACAACAATTCCAGTCAGCTAGCTAGCTAAAGTGATGCATAGCAAACAGTTAGCTACAGCTGTTACTCAAATAATTTGTATGGCTTAATATATTACAGTTGTCATAAACCCGGTGTCATAAAACCAATTTTGTACCAGAATGCAAATGTTTATTTCTGTTGTAAAGTTGAGCATTTAACATGGGTGTTTGTGAGGATTTACTGACTTTTTGAGCCTAGTGGTCATTCGAGGAACTGCACATTTTGGCTCTTCCATGTTGGACTCATTTTCATCAGAACATTTTTCAGAGATGTTTTAATCACAGTTTATTTCCAATTTCAGTTGTCATTGCATTTATCTTGCACTTTTAACAATAGATAGTCTCAAGGCAGATGTAAGTTAATCCAGATGTAGATTTAGATTTTTAATAATCAAGCCAAAGGATGAGATAGCAAGGATTCTTGAGAAACTCCAGACTCCAAATGAACCATTGTCCTTTGGGGTGGCATCAGATAATGTCATAATATATCTCATTACTCTTCTACAGGTGTATACAGTACTTTGAAGTCAAACATTTAACTCAGGATGTAACGTATGGCTCTGACTTTCCTGGACCTTCTAATATTCAATATAACGATGTACGATTTGTGATTTGGACCTTTGACAGACTTTTTCAACCAGTGTGAAGACTTTCTAGCACTTATGTTTTTGTAAGCACTACTCTCCAACACCACCACCCCCCCTCCACCTCCGTTCAGGAGTCTTGTGTGGTGTTGAATGGTTCATTGTGCCTGAGGGCTGCTGCTCCGTGTTTCATTCAGAGTGCACGAGTCACATCGCTGTGCTCCCGCTGTCAAAGCAATTAACGTCACAGTGGACGGCATGCACAATTTCTCTTTCACTCTTTCACTGCATAAAAAAAAAAAAAAAACGTAAATCACAACAAAGTGACTCTATGTATGTTTTGCAAACATTGAACTTCATAATAATGTCTTTGGATCCGCTATATAGAATAAAATGATATACAGTTATAAATACTCACAAATAAGAGCTACTGCCCTTAATCATAACCCCAAACCTAAATTTTTGAAGAGAAGTGTGAGGTATGACATCATGATAGTATTGTACTACAATTTCAACACGGTGATATTACAGAGAAGGTCAAACGGGAGTTTAAATATAGTATTAAATGAAAAGAAGAATGTGTTATCTGTAATTTATCCTACATTTTAAAAATATGCTTGTATATTGAAACAAATTTAGAAATTTCATTTGTTCTCAAAATACCAGCGAATGTTTATTCCATTCTGTTCCTCCATCTGTCTGTCCCCCTTTCTCCATTACCTTTAAAATGGACAGAAAGGTAATGACCACAACTCATGCCAAAACCCATACTATAATAATGCTTGACGTTATCTCTACATGTCTTATAGAGGTATAGCATTAAGAGCTTTTTTTTATATTTTACTTTATTCATTTTCATTGTTTAGTTTCGTGAGGCCTATTAATAAGATGTAATCATTTATTTTTTGTTTTGTTCCTTTTTTCCCTTTTTTTGGGTAGGATCATCCACTGCATGTTGTTTTTTTTTTATTTTATTTTATTTTTTTTTACGTTTTAATTTTAAATAGATTTGTTAAATCTGTAGGACTTTTTTCTGTTTTTTATTGTTTTATATATACATTTTTACTTAATTTGGATAGAAGCAAAAGTTAATGGAGAGGATATTTTTATGGGTGTTTTTATTACTTTTAGTAAATTTTATAACTGTTAGCACAATGATTTTTTTTCTTTCAGTTTTTAAGTTTTTACTTTGGTTTTGTTGATTTGTTTGTTTTACTTTCGTTGATATAAATATGCAGGCAAATTTTTAGAATTTCTTTCTGATTTTCAATCATTGGCCTTAATTTGTTTATAAACACATACTGGTTTAAAGCTTGTTGATTTGTCTTTTTTTTTCTTTTTTCTTTTTTTCTTGGCAATTGTCCTTGAATTTATGTATGTGTAACAAGCTGATGGGTAAGGTATTTCAATTTAGTTTTATATAGACTAATAAAAACATTTATTAGTCAATATAACTTAGGACAAGGTAATTTGTTAAACATTTTGTTTCCTTTGTTGTTGTTTTTTTACAGTATGTGGCATATTTTGTAGATTTTTGTTCTTACTTTTAGTATTTTTTCCCTTTTAATTTTTATAGAAAAATTAGTTTTTATAAATAGTAAGAAGGCAGTATATAAACTTTTTTTTGTCAATACTAAAAAGGAAGAAAAAAAAACTTTAGTTTATATAACTGTCTTAGCACGAGCCAGTGTTTAGGATATTTTGTCAGGTTAGTTTGTTTTTTATTCGTCTTTACTTTATTAGTTTATACATCTTAGCATGAGCTGATTTGTAGGATATTTCGTTTGGGGTGAGAGGATAAACGCAGCTGGCGGCGCGGGCGCGCGGTGATGGAGCGGGAGCGCGCATAAAGCTGTAATTTACTGCGCAGGGGGGCAACAGCGGGGAAAAGCAGGGCCTCTCTCTCTCTCTCTCTCTCTCTCTCCCTCTCTCTATGGACCAAATAGCCGAGCTACAGATTAACACGCACTCTACAACAGACACACTTCCACAGTCTAGGGGAAAGAAGAAAAAAAACTGTTTACATTTTTCCACTTTCATTTCCTCTCTTCTGGTTTAATAGTCATTGGCGTTCCAGAGGAGGACTTAAGTCTTATTAAACGTGTTTTATTTCATTTAATTTATTTCATGGCCACACACGCACACATTTGCAAGACCTCAAGACCACTTGTAGGTTACATTATCATGTTATAATAATGACCGCAAATATTTGCTCTAAACTGCGTAATGGTGCAGATGTGTTTTATTTTGCATTTAAATGCTTAATGAAGAAATTACGCAGGAGGCACATGGATCATTCACAACACTCTGAGAATGAATGGCAGGCGTCCTTCCCTCTCCGTAGCTTAACGCACATGGTATGGAATAAGAAATAGAAGGACATTTTGAGAGAGAGACAGAGAGATGTGGACTGGAGCTGGTGAAGTTGTCTCCGGCTAGATTCGGATGCTGGGTTTTTGTTTTTCTTTCTCTTATAGACCCTTTCTGAAATTCCCAACTCCCCTCCCCGCTGCTGGAATGCGCCTCGAACACAGTGTTTCCATTAAACGCAGCTCTGGGGAGTCGCGGAGACATAGAGAAGAGGAGAGTGAGAGACAGACAGGGCACCAGGCTCGAAATAACCCAAAGGGGACGAACATGTGCAACGTGACGCACGGGTACCAGCGCGAGCTGCCTGCGTGATGCGCACGGCACGCACCCACCGCACGCACCGCAGGCTCAACCAGGCCGGTCCTATTCCAATTTAACATCCAGCAGTTTAGTGTAAATAAACCACTCAGTAATGGGTTTTACAAACAAAAACGCTTTTCTTCTTATTATTGCTGGTGCCGGTTGAATAAATTCATAATAAGCTCAAATTGAGTTTAGTTTTATTGTTTAGGCGTGAGCTGTTTTTTTTTTTTTTTTTTTTTTTCTAAGAGAAGAAGAAAAAAAACCATCTCTGGTGGTCGGTGAAGCAGGTTTGACGGCTTTAATGTGTGCGCAGGAATTGCGCACTGGCGGAAAGTAATAAGCGGTCGTCTGGTGCCCGTGCGCCTTTGCGCATGACTGATGCGCTTTTTTTTCCCGACGCAGGGAAATAATAAAAACTCTCAGCTCGAATATAAACATCCACGAATTTAACAAATTCAACCTCCCTGCCTGTTAGGGGTGTCTCCGGGGATTTCTGCGCTCGGTGTTCAACAACATGTCAAATGGACAACTTTCTCCAAAGCAATGTTCTTCTTCTTTATTCGGCTCACAACGCCATCTACAGACAAGCCCATGTGTTTTAGCTCCATATGCAGCGCAATGCAAAAGGCATCGGGGCATCGAGATACCTTTGTGTTCTCTTCCTGAGATTTTTTTTTTTTTTTTTTAAGAAATATGTAAGATGTTAAATAATCATAATAATCGCAGTAATCATAACAATAATGAAATAATGCACTTCATCGGGGTGAGCCAATCCCTTTCCCAGAGTCCTCCTCGTATTTAATACACAATGGCTCATAAAACACAATCCCTCACCCTGACAGGGAGAAAATAGAAGCGCTCGTGGCGCGATTTATGACTAAATGAAAAAGACTTCCAGTAATGGACGAGTCCAGGAGTGGCAGGAAGTCGATGCGCGACGGACCGGAAGAGCTCTGGAGTTCTCAAGGAACGCCGGTGCATGGGAATCTCTCGCGTTCGTTGGGGACTTTTCCCCCCTCCGTCCTTCCTCCGTCCATGCCTCGAGATTTCACGAACAATGGACATTATCTAAACGTCGAGTTCAATGCCACAGATAACGGGCTAGACAGAGTGATTCATCTCTCTAAAGAGGTGCTGAGCGCGTAAAGTGTTTTACTCTCTGACCTCCTACATGACTTGAATAAACGTCTCATTCAGTCCAAGGCGCAGCATCCTGCCCCTGATTGCTGCACTAACCTCGGGGATAATGATAACGTTTGCAAAAAGAAAAAGGTGCTTTCATCTGGAATTTTTGGATACAGCTGCGTATGAGCACTGGGATTATTCTACAGATGATTAAAAGTAAATGCACCCATCTCCGAGATTCTTTCCAAACCTGTTGAGAAGTGAGCAGAAACTCAGACTCGATTGTTGTAAATCTTTTGCACGAGTTTAAAGCTTTCTTGCATTGAAAGAAACGGAGCTTAGACTGCTGATTAAATTAAAATACTGTACGATGTTAAATGTGATCTTGTATTGTTTTTAATATATTTCATTTAAAACGCATTTTAAAATAACTACAAAACAAGCGCACTAGTACATGTAACATAAAGCTCTCTCTCTCTATATATATATATTTAAGAAAAAATAAATCTGGAAATTTAATATAGTTTCTGTGAATCTCTCTTTTCTCTTTCTGCTGTGGTGTGCGTGTGTGTGTGTAGAGTCCCGGGCCTTCTGCCTTGTTGAGCTCGCGGCAGGTGTAGCTTCTGTTTTCAATATAAATATCTCTTTGGCTGTGAATGTACCATCAAGCGACACGGTTTGCACATTAATACCTTTTTCTTAACACACTCAAGCTCAAGTTGAACTGGAGTTCAAGCATAAGTCAGTGAGTGTGATCTTTTTTTTTTTTTTTGGCACTGGAGGGATTTGGATGGCAAATATACTGCGCCATGGCGCGCACACTGATGGACTGAGAGCGCATACATTGGTTGCTTTGGAGATCTGCACGAACATTGAGTGGAGAAAGTTGTGGTTTACGGACGCGGGGTGGTGATGATGATGATGATGATGCCTGAGGGTCCGACCTGGCTGTGACCCCCTCCCCCCTTTTAACTCTGCGCCTCTGCGCTTCTGCGCTCCGAACTTCCGAACTGAGACAATCTTCCCTCCTTCACCCCGCTGCGTCCCTCCTTCCCTCCCTCCATTCCCTCCCTCCGCCTCAGTGCTCATCATCTATCCACCCCTCCCTCGCACCATTTCCCCTCCCTCCTTCCCTCTCCCCCCGGACCGGACAGCGCGCGGCAGGACGAGGCGAGACAGGCGCAAGGATGCGCTTTTAACGAGACACAGCAAAGCATCAGAGGAGGACACGACTAAGACATAACGCAGGGGAGGACAACAACAACAACAGCAACAAAAAAATTAGAAAAGTTTGCTTGATTCTACTTCCTCGCGTGCACCGGAGCTGAAGTTTTCTTCCGTGTGTGTTTGTGCGTGTGTGTGTTATTTTAATAACACGTGGACGCATGGGACAAAAACACACACACACCGGGAACCTTCACTTCACGTCATCCTCTTCCTCATCCCTGACTTTCTGAACGCGTGCACCTTCTGTGTGTGTGTGTGTGTGTGTTTATGACTCTCCGTGCGTGCAGCAGAGCTCACGGTAAGCGTTTTGCGTTTTATGCTCGAGCTCGAGCGCGTGTTAAAGGCTCTAACGTTGATACTCGCTCTGTCCTTCACCTTTGATCTCTCCGAGTTTCTTTCCGAACCCTTTGGAAAGTGAGCAGAAATGACTCGATTGTTGCGTGTCGTAAATCTTATGAGTTCTATTCCAGTTCCTAATTTCAGCGCGCTGAAGAAGCTTTATTGCACTGAAAAACAATTTGTCATGCATTTTGCCAAACAGCTTAGACTGATGATTAAATGAAAATATGTTAAATATTGTCTTGTATTTATTACTATTATTATTATTATTATTATATTTAAAAATGCATTTTATTTAAATACAAGCGCACTTGAAATATCTTGCTTTTTGCACGTTTTGGTTTTAAATCCATCGCAAAGAGAGAGAGAGAGAGAGAGAGAGATTGATTTATTTTCAGGATGCTAAGGATTCAAGTAGTATAAATGTATATGTAGATGGTTTGTTTTTTTGTGAAACCCTGGAAACGGTGTGCTTGAAAATTTTAGGTCGGGAGATCAGAGTGCGCTTTATGTTTTTATTATTATTATTATTATTATTGTTGTTGTTGGAGAGTTATAAAAGCAAACAGTAAAACAGCAACACCGATACCTCAAAAATATATAATAATAATAATAATAATAATAATATATGCTGCAATATAAAATTGCATGTACAATTCCGAAGCAAAAAAATAATACTTTATAATAATAATAATAATAATAATAATAATAATAACAATAGCCGAATTTTATAACGATTGTTGCAAAAAAAATTATATCCTATGTATATTTATGTATTTGGTTTTGTTGTTGTTGTAAAAGTTTTTTAAAAACACGGACTGATTAGTTGCATGTAAGATTTTTCATCATCATATTTAAATGTTTTGTTCAGCAGAGCAGTGAGACAAACACGGATTCGTTTCCGACAAAAAAACAAAAACGACAAAAAGAACAGTATGAGAATATAAAACAGTGAAACTCATAACTTTAGGAGTGAACAAAGGGGAGAAAGTCAGCATGGAAGTAGAAATGTATAAACAAATAAATAAATATATAAATCTCGGTGCGACTTGAACGCAAAAAAAAACCTACAAAAAAAACAAAAGTACAATTTCTCTTTGTTTTGTCGACTTTAGAAATAGATCGAGCATGTGTGTGTGTGCGCGCGCGCGCGTATAAATACCCGCTTGATAAGATACAGTAGGGAAGCTTCCGTGTCTGCAAGTTCAAGGTTTTTTTTTTTTGGTTGGTTGTTTTTTCCCCCCTTTAATTCACTTTTCACTCACACACAGCAAATTAGATTTTACGGACATTGACTAACATGTGCATTTGCATCTTTTCATCTTTTTAAATTAGAATGTTAAAAGTAAATTTTATTTATTTATTTATTTATTTATTTACTTATCTATTCATTTTAAAATCCTTTTTTTCTTAGTAAATGGGATTTAATTTTTGCTTGGGAACAAAACCTGAAAATGATTTATAAAACCATGAAATCACCTTAATTTTTTTATGTTCTTTAGTTTAAAAATAAAAACATAAGACATATAGTCCATGTACAGCCTGTTTCTAAAAGAAAGATAAAGAAAATAAATGTAGCTTTTTAAGATGCTTTAACCACAAAATAGGCTTTTTTTTTTATCAGAAAATGTGC
This sequence comes from Clariallabes melas, assembly GCA_030014275.1. Classification (NCBI taxonomy): domain Eukaryota; kingdom Metazoa; phylum Chordata; class Actinopteri; order Siluriformes; family Clariidae; genus Clariallabes; species Clariallabes melas. The sequence goes on along the minus strand of JAQMYI010000003.1, from coordinate 24,205,094 downwards.
ATTTTTTATTAGTAACAGGCTTTTATTTTGATTTGTATTGTTTTGAATAATCTGTCATGACCTTGATGAGGTCATTACTTGTACTGTGTACTCATGATTGACAACATGCACGCTTATTACTCTACAGTCTGCTGCTTTTTTGTCACAATCATAACTTTTGCTTTTGTTGTCATTTTGCATTAACACGTGTGTATGAGTGTGTGTTTTTCCATGTTATGTTGCAATCATGTCAAAGTTGTCAAAGTGTGTATTCATTTTAATGATGAGAACTTTAAGAGAGAGAGAGAGAGAGAGATCCGCTCATCCTGGTGGGTGGCATGTGGTTTAGGCACTGCTGAGTAACCTGTAAAAGATAAAGAAAGATCAAAGAGTCACTCTCTATCTATCTGACTATCTCTCTATCTTTCTCGCCCACTTCTCTTTCTCTTTACCAGAAGCCTGGACTCGATGGCCGTGTGTGTGAAAGCACAAGCTGGCTAAGACACGTCCAGATATCGCCGTCTCCCCACCACTACAACCTCACAGCTTTCCCGATACATGACCAGGTACGCGGAACACACACACGCACAACACCTGCATGGCCCGTATAACGCAGTGTATAAAGGTGTTGTTGTGATATGACTCGCACACTCCACATTCTCTCTCTCTCTGTCTCTATTGCGAGTGTGTCTGTTTTCATTTTCCCAGTTATTGTATCTTTGCTGCAGCATGGAAGACCACAGGCCTGGATCACACACGTATCCACACCCACACACACTCTCACACGCTCACACACACATACACATTCAGCCTGGCGTGTGGCTCTTTATAGGGTAACGCACTGAAGAAATGTGAAGAATGAAAGATGGCAAAGATTATTGCCCACCTGGAGGAGAGAGGGAGAGAGAGAGAGATGAATAAGAAAACTTTAACACAAAATTTATGATGTTACTTTTTTCAAACTTGTGTTTGCAATTGAAATCACTGAAACGATCCGATATATAAAGTTCATTAATTTTAAACATATGTCTAAACGATAAGCAGTAACCATTAAGTTTAAGGCTAAAAATGACCCCAAGCATCATCCTCACACCCTCACACCCTCACACTGCAGTAATGCTCAACACATTTAAAAAGCTAAATCAAGCTGAAAATTTGGCTAGAAAAAGTATGTTTGGCTTTTTCTTCCGTGCTTTGTTTTGATTTATTTATCTGAGACAAGCTATGAGGAAGCTCAATATAACATAATTGTATTATTGTCCATTGCCTATAAAAATGTTCGATATAAATTGTATCACCAGAAAATCACATTATTAAATATCATCATTACAAAATGCATCAGGGATTAAATCAGGGTCAAATTTAAAGAGGAAAAAATGGATAGTGTTCCAAGAAAAGTACTGACCAACAAGCAATCCCTAT
>JAQMYI010000003.1:24150307-24167126 GCA_030014275.1 Clariallabes melas | reverse complement strand
GCCAAGTTGCCACTGTTGAGCCCTTGAGCAAGGCCCTTAACCCTATCTGCTCCAGGGGTGCTGTAAGCTGGCTGACCTTGCGCTCTGACCCCAGTTTCCTAATTGGTATATGCGAAGAAGACATTTCACTGTGCTGTAAAGTACATGTGACAAATAATTGAATATTCTTCTTCTTCTCCATGCACACAGACCCCAAGGCAGAAACTGAACCCAGAACCTGGAGGTGCAAGGTAAGCGTGCTAACCACTAAACCACCATGCCGCCACAAAATTTTTAACTAATCGTTTTTACATTTTCAAGTTTCTTATTTATTATTTGTTAACAAATAAAACATTGTAAACCTTGTTAAAATGTCATCACTGTGTGCTGAAAATTACAACAATAAGTGAAATATTCTGAAGGTACGACACACAGTACCATCAACATTCACTTATATTACTAATAGTATGTAGGAACCTGCCTTAGACCCTGAAACACTCTTGTGGCTCCTCTGCTCCAAGATTTGGTAAGATATGCGTCTTGAGATGCTTTTCAACTCACCGCGGCTGTACAGAGTGGTTATTTCAGTTACTATTGCCTTCCTGTCATCTCATATCAGTCTACCTGACTCTCATTGATCATTTCCAGGATGTATTTTGTCTTCTTTAAGGAAAATGTTCAAAAGTTATATTGTTTTAATATCTGTTAAACAAATTACAGTACTAGTTCCTATAGAACATTATTAGTTAGAAAGCAGTATTAGTTATATTTGTACAAAACGCCATAATCAATATTTGCATTAACATTACACTTGATTAAGTTCTCACAATTATTAAAGCCTTTGGAGGCATTATTAGAGTTTTATAAAGGCTAACAAAAATCATTTTCAACTTGCAAAGAACTGCAAGCACCATTATAAAGATTTATGAATATGAGCTTCATGGAAAGTGTTACAGAAGCTTACATCAAGTTTATTGGGTTTAAAACTAGGATTGTTTAATTTTGGCAGTATATATTTTTGGCTTTTTTTGCTCAGTCTTGCCAGATGGCGCAGAACGCACACTCACTCATAAGTCACCTAGCAAAGTTTTTTTCTTTCTTTCTTTTTTTCTATAATCCTTCTTCCACAAATGTAACAACAGCCTCTCGTTTTCCGTTCCACAAGCAAATTTACTGAGAAAGTCCGAGTGGCCTGGTGTCAGCTAGTGAGCAGTGACTCTTGTTAAAATGCTGAATTCCTCCAGGAAACGTGTAATTAGTGTTATTGATGGCTGCGGATCCTGCTGTGCATATGGTTTTAATATGACAAGATCAGTCAGAGTGCCTGTAAGAGCCAGTGAACTGGTTACTTAGCAGAGAAATGTGTTGATCTTTAAAATACTATTCCCTTATATGCTCCTTTTTCCTGGGAGACTTCATTGTACATCGGTTTTTGATTGTAGATTTTAGATTTCTTGCCAGAATGCTATTCATATAATATGCATACAATACTTGGTGCACCTTTATACATTTGCCAGAATTGCTTCCTTTGTGAGATCACAATGTAAAAAATATATGACAATGCAACAGTTGTAAAACTTGTATATGTCTAATAAGCTTCAGTGATATATAGATTTGGCCTTGTTAAACATAAACCTTATTAAGAGTTTTTATACAGTTTAAACTGTCTTTGTGTTGTGCTTATTGCCTCAAAGCTATTATATAAAAATCTGTATATAGATTTAGATCCTGCAGCGTGTATTCAGGGTCACAGGGAGGCCTGGAGCCTATCCCAAGGTACTTAGGGAACAAACCCTGGACAGGGTGCTAATCCATTGCAGGTACATCTACACACACACATTCACACTCTCATCCACATGTGGGAATGCCGATTAGCCTAATCTGCATGTCTTTGGACTGTGGGAGGAAACCTGAGCACCCGGAGGAAACCCACCAAGCACGGCGAGAACATGAAAACTCCATGCACACAGACCCGAGATGGGACTCAAACTCGAAACCTGGAGGTGCAAGGCAACAGTGATAACCACTAAGCCACTGTGTAGCCAAAGTAAATATTATCAAATAAAATTGTAATTTTGAGGCAAATGTATTTTGAGTGCAAGCATGCTGCAAAGAATAATCATAAGATGAACACAGGACAGTCGTTTCTTGCTTTAAGCAATATAAGTGGCCAATTAGTGTCCCAGGGCGGATTTTTAAGATACTGTACAGTGGATATGGAAAAAATATAATTTTGTAAAAAGGTTTGTTTATCAGGACCTTTGTGATGAAATAAATGAATCTGCAATTACATAATTAAATAATGTCACTAATATCAGAAGACTGTAAAGAAACAGCGAACATAAATCATATTAATCTGGAGCTTAAAAAACTGACTGAAAACACAAACCAACACTAATGCTATTTCACTGGATTTAGTTTATTTGTATGCTTCCTTAATTCTGGTTGTTGATGGAAAAAGTCTGCAAATACAGTAGATAACTGGCTAATATCCAGAGTCAATTGTGCTAAGTTAACTAATGTTAAGTTGTTTGCTCATTACTCATAGCTACTGTAGCACAACAAAGTCATTCACCAATCAGGTGCTTGAAATTATACATCTCCTATAGTTTCCAAAACTTAAGTTTCAAACATTTTCTCATGGTAAGTATTTTAGTGGACGGAGGCGTGATAAGAAAATATAGCGGTAATTTTCGCCTGAAGAATTTAAATTTTGCAAGAAATTTGCCTTGGCATATGAAGCATTTTCAGAATAAGTTGCCATTCAAAACTTGTTTGCGTCGGTGAAAAGCCAAGTGAAATATGTTTACATATTTTTGGGAGGTTTTTTTTTGGTTGTTTTTTGCATTTTGTGCAAGATTTAGTGAAAACATAGCACCATGGATGACAAGAAATTTATCAAGGACGGTAGCAAGACGAGAGAGGAGCCATTTTTCTGTTTTGTTTTTTAAAGTAAGGTTAAGTAAGGTTTAATGTCTATTTATTTTATATTTTAATTTTAATCTGACTCTTTCAGATGTTTTGATTGTTTTATATGTAAAGTACAAATATGATTATAGTGTTGAAAATTGGTAATATTTTTGGGTGAAACGGATTATCTGCATTTTAATTATTTCCTATGAGAAAATACGTTTCACACGATGAAATTTCGTCTTAAGGACTGATTCAGTTCGTATGCTGAGGTTCCTCTGTATTTGGTGGCAGCTTCAGCATTAACATTAACACTGAAAATGAAACATTTTGAAGCTGGAAAATCGAATTGACTGTATATTGCTTTATACATGCATGTTCATTTTTATGCTTTATTTTAAATTCATGCTTTGTTTTTAGTGGTACATATTAAAGATCATATTTCTTGTGTACATTATTACATAACTGTCATTCTAATTGTTTTTTACGCTTAATATTTTTTCTTTCATCCAAGATATTTCAGTAGTATTTTTTAATTACTCTGGAATTTTTTTCTTTTTAATTTAATTACTTTTGATTCTTATACAGAAATTAATAATGACTGTTGTGAGTGTGTGTGTGTGTGTGTGTGTATTCTAGCTCTGAGTATCCAGGGAAAAATATCACATGGTCCTGGGTTTCACTGGGCTGCACGCTGCTATCAGCAGCCCCTAGTGGCCTTTTCTCAGCCTGACAATCGCTTTCAATGCCCTCTTGTCCATTTTCACTGATGTTATCGACGTTATGTGGGGATTTCCAACACGTTAACACACCCGAATTCCTCATGGGTCCGAAAGATTATGCCCTAAACAAAAGCAGTTCAAGAATAAAAGACAAGTAAACACATTTACATCGCATAACACCCTCCCCAGTGTGAGAGAATTAGAAGATACACATCTGTCCTCCACAGACTTAGCATTCGCTGGGTTTGTTTTTTCTAGCCTGAAAAAAGCGCTCTAGTATTTTCCCTCTCGCAGATAGCTTCTCTTCCTTGGATCGTTTTTTTTTTTTTTTTTTTTTACTTATCAGTACAGATATCTTCGTCAGGGGCCAGTTCAGAGGTCTTTTGGGAGCGAGTAAACATGCAGCGAAGGAAGCCGGGGACACGGCTACTCCGATTCTCCGTCGTGTAATGGCATCATAATGAGATAGAAAAGACTAGTGCGAAAGGCAGAACAGATCACTCCACGCATGCCTTGTTACAGTATGTGTATTTTATGGTATCTATGAGATTCGTAAATATAGCACAGAATTTCCCCCTGGAACTCAGCTGGGATTCGTGATGTATTTCTGTCACTTTTTGAAGCTCAGCCCTTTAGCGTTATCATACCGCTTTTACACAGGACTGCTTATCATGGCTGCGTTTATTTTTTGTTGGAATTAATAATTCTGACCTTTGAATGGAATCAAGAATGGAAATTCCACTAAGGAAAAACACACAGCAGCAACTGTCGTGTCTTTCAATGAGCTGTGTTCCAGTACCTCTTCAGGCCTTCCTTGAGCTCTGCATACTTTCCTATGTACGCTCTTTAAAAACTGCAATTTGTTTCTTTTAATAATTATTATTACATGGTACTTAGACTTTAGTCATGCTTTGTAAAAATGGAATTCCAGTAATCATACGTACGTAGTTACATTTCCCAGATAAAGACACTTCCTTTTGTTCTTTATATCTTTAGTCTGGCATTCAATGTAATGTATTCATTATGAATCTGAAAGAATTCTACAATATAGAAAAAACTAATAAGAATCAAAACAATTTGTGCATTAGCAAATTTCTTATCGTTATAATAATAATAATGCATGTTTAGCTGTATATTTACAGTTTAATGTTTTAGATATTAAATACTAATGTAAGGACCTGTTGTTAACAGTATAAGAGATAAAACTAAAAATAATCTGATGAGCTTTAATGTAATCAGTGATATTATTATTATTTCAGGTTGAAGCCCATGTACATGTCTTCCTGCCTTTCTGTATGGCAGAACTCTCTGGCTAACTTATTAATACAGTTTTTTTTTCTTTCTAATTTATGCCTTGTTTATGCTCATAACTTTACCGCTACTCAACATTTTGATTTCATTTATGGCACAGGGAAATTTTAACTTCAGGCAAATACCGAAGTTTTGCCAAAGTTTCATTAAATTCTCTGAGAGAGATAGAAAATTTTCTATGGTTTTGGGTCCTTCAAAGTATGAAACATAAAGATATCTTTGAAAAAACAAGTTCTGGTCAATGTATAGACAAAACCTTTTTTTATTTATTTATTTATATAGATTTTAATATTTAAACTATCTTCACTTTCTCCTACAGTACCAGTCAAGAGTTTGGGCACACATTCTAATTCTAATATGTTTTTTGTTTAGTGTTTTTTTTCTGCCTTGTAGAACAATACTGCACATTTTAAAACAATGAAATATCACATATGGGATTTGGTAATTAAAAAACAACAATAGTTGTTTTTTTAAGACCTGAAGGTCAGCTGGTCTGGAACATTTTTTGCAAGAACAGTATCATCAAGTGCATTTGTAAAACCCATTAAGCACCACGATGAAACTGGCTCTCATGAAGACCAAAACTTACCTCTGCTGTAGGGGAGAAGTTCATTTAGAGTTACAAGCCTCGGAAATCACCAATTTAAAGATCAATTTAAATCAGACACATCTCAATATCATCTGTTCAAACAGGATTATTGCATATTTTGGACGCCTTCAGCAATGTTTTACAGTGTAGAAAGGAATAAAAATCAGGAAAGACCAAGGTGTGTCCAAACATTTCACTGGTACAGTATTATTTCTCAGTATTTGAGAATGTTCAGTACTTGAGAACTTGAGAATGACCTGAATGCCTTAAAAAAAAAAAATAATGCACCCAAACTCGTGACTTACTGTATTCAAGATTGTAAAACTCTTTGTAAATTGTAAAAACCAAGATTGTTAAAGACTGTAAACCATATTCTTGCTATTTGTTTTATTCAAATCAACTCTGTAAATTATTCATTCACTACACTATGGGTATGTATAGCTGTTAGAGAATTAATAGCACACACCGAGAAAGTTTTTTTTTAGTCATACAGTATGTCGAGCTCAACCGTTATCCTCACCATGGATGACTTGGTTGACTTGTGGTAGTTTAAACTGATGAATGAATTAATACAATGTTAATATCCATTCATTCAGGAACCTCTGTAGTCCAATTTAGGGACTGTGAAGGCCAATGGTATTTATTCCCATTTTTACAACCATGTTAGAACATTCACATACTATGTGCAATTTGGGAACGCCAATTATGCTAATCTGCATGTCTTTAGACGGTGAGGGGAAACTGGAGTACCCGGAGGAAACCCACCAAGAACATGCAAACTCCATGCACACAGACCTGAGGCGGGAATCGAACCCAGACCCCGGACGTGCAAGGCAACAGTGCTAACCACTACGCCACCATAATGCTGCTATAATGTTAATGTACTGTAAACAATATAAAGTCTACAAGTCTCATTTTACAGTAAGCTGCAAAGATACCAAGCACCCTAATGGACAAAAAATAACCTTATTACCCCATAAAAAAAAAAATTCTGAACCCATTTTCAGAAAGATCCCAGATCATGTTGATTGACGTTGCCAATGTGGTGGAGGTTTTCTTTAATCGCAGGTCTTCTATCATTATATAAAGATCTTCATCTTCATGGAGAAGACACATTATTATACATTTTACCAGGATCATCTCAGGCAATAATCTAAATCATTTTAGAAATTCTACTCTATTAAATGGCTCTATTAAACTCGCTAGCTAACCCAGACGTTTCTGCATTTACATAAACATTGACATTTTGTAATTATTTCATTTCTAATTGGAGTATCAGTGTGAAACTTGATTTGTAGTCAGGCTAGAGAATTACACTGGTGGCTTCAGAAAACCTTTCTATGTGAAATTTCATGGAAATACAAACCCAGATGTCTGGTCTGTAAACCTGCTATTTATAACATGGACCTGTTTTGCTGGCATTAGAATCCTACAATATAGAAATAATTCAAATGTGATACAGTTCTGCTCAAAATGTGAATGTTTTTTCCCTTCTTCATTAATCCTGGTGAGTCCTGGTGTTAATTCAAATGAAACTAGTTTTTTTTAGTATATATTTAAAAAACTGCATTTTGTGTTCTGAGACTTTCCAGTGTTTGTTGCCCAAATGAGACAACTTAAAAAAAAAAAATGCATACATATCTAAAACCAGGAGCGGACTAACTTAACAGTTAAATATACTTTTTACGGTTGCCGGTGGTTGCTGACTGGCAGCACGTGGTCAGGACAGTAAAAACAAATCCATCATGGAAGCTGTTTCGTGTTAGAGTACGCTCGGTGTCAAGAATGCAGCGAAGGAAGCTTTTCATGGCTTTGAATACATTTACAAGCGTCGGAATTCGCTATTTATTTCTGGGACACGGTTTGCCGGACACTTGTGCCAAGGGAGTGTGTGTGTCTGTACGTGTGTGTGTGTGTCATGTATAGCAGATTAAAGTCACGGTGTGTAGCACTGTGGCCACCCAGTGTTTGCTGGATGGATGGCCCTTGGAGGCCTGTTTGACTGGTGTCAGGAGTGTATGTGTGTGTGTGTGTGTGTGTGTGGATGGTCTCGAGGCCCCTTCTAATCTAGAAACAGGTGTGTGTCGTCCCTGGCTGAAGGCTTTAGCCCGATAAACATTATTGGAGAACATCTGTCGTCTGTCACAACACGGGGTCGGTCAGAGAAGCCCCCCATCCATCAGTCTGGGTCTGGTGCACATGAGAAATGCTTCAGGGATAGATCTAGGATCATAGATGCACATGTGCACACATACACACACACACACACAAAAAGGAGGGGTTCCACTCAGGTGAGTCAGTGGATGACGGTTGTGGGCAGGTGACCTCCTCTGTTTCATCCCTCTCACTGGCTTTAGCATTGGCCTATATATCAATGTCTCTCTCTCTCTCTCTCTCTCTCTCTCTTCAAACTCGATCCTAGAAGTTTAAGTCCTACAGTTTCAATCCAATTTGTGCCGCTTTCATCAGAGGAACTGGAATCCGATACATATCTAGTAAGCAGCAATGTGACATCGCTCACCTCTGATTTGGTTGTTATGGATCTAAATCTACGTCTGGATTTCAGTAAATATGCTTTGCTTTGCTCTATATAAATAAAATTAATTCTTACCAAGTTAAACTTGGTCTCATATGGTAACCCACCATATCAGCTAAATCATGTAGTCCCTGAAACTATCCAATGTAATTAATTCAATAAAGAATAATTTGGTTAAAAGTTAAAAGATTTTTAGATTCTTGTAGGAATAACAATCTACATGTTTGACCATACATTCATCCAAACATCTGTACAATTAAAAATATATCATTTTAATACTATATGTAGGTATGTCAATCAGTTAATATTAGTCTCTGATATTATCCATCCATCTATGATCTACAATGTTTGTACTGTGTAGGGTCGAAGTGGACTTACGGTAAAGCTTTTGCCAGGGAACTCAGGGCACAAGGAAAGGTGCACATCGGATGTGGTGCCAACCCATTGTAGGACACCTTTAATGCATGTCCAGGGGACATCGGAAGACCTGGAGGAAATCGACCAGGCAAGGAAAAAGCAGAGGCAAGATTTAGATCCACAACCCTGGTGACACCACTAAGCCACTGAGCTGCCTGGTAGTTTGCGTTTCATTGTGACCAGGGGTTCCAGACTCTTTTGTAGCCATGGACACCTTTAACTGTAAAATAAATGCAGTAGATAACTTCACTATGGATTTTTTTTATTGCCTTGTGCCCTGACTTCCCTGGTATAGACTGCAGGCCCTTTGCAACCTTACACATGATAAGATGTTTTAGAAAATGGATGAATCTAAATGGAGGGTTTGGAGTAAACCCCATCAAAGTTATGTGACCAGTCAAAGTAAAATTTGTTTCTGCAAACAGAAAACTAAATAAAATAAATAGTTAAACTGATGTTGCCTGTACATCTGTTATGCCAGTTTTATGTGAAAGTGTGGCATCACTGGCGAAGGAATACTTCGGCAGCATTTCACCAATGGGCAAAATTGAGTTGGGCCAATGTCGAAACGAACAGTGATGGCGTAACATTGGCATGGTTGATTTAACAGCAGCTGAAATTTTACCAGCCACAACTAGTGGCCCAACTTTGGTCCAATGGATAAAATTACATTAACCAAGTACTGGCAACTTTTGCTGGCCCAGTAGAATGGCTGAGCTTGATGAATGTTGACCAAACAGCAATTTGCTACATGAGGATATTGGCTTTGGCTGGTAATACTGAGTTTTGAAATCACTGTAACAAAATAGGAAAAAAAAAATCAATTATAGACCCCCAGGTATCCTGCATGGACCGGCTCTGGGTCCTTTGCCTGTTTGGCTCTGTGCACAGTGGGTTGGCTGTTCCAGGGCCGTTCTATCAAGGAAAGTATTTGTTTTTTTGCAAGTTTCACAGTGCTTCACATTGGCTTTTCTGTGGGATGGAACCAGACAGGCTAACCTTTGCTAACTGTGCACAGGCATAAATGAGCCTACTCACATACTGGACTATATCTCTATTTTTTAAGGGTTGTTGGTGTGATTAGATCAGCTCAAGAAAGGACACATATAGAGAGGGGAGAAAACAGTATTTAATTCAAACCTCACAACAATTCTTTATTGTAGCACCATTTCATTCACTGAGAGATTTGATCAACGAGACAGTATTTTCATTTCGATAAATAAAAGTAAACACAAGAATTACAGGAGACAAACTACATCCGTCTTTCGCATCTCATTTTTTACACTCTCTTGTTGAAAGTACGGTACGAGGACAGGCCATTTGTAGGCTTACGGATTAGAGCTGTTTGGCGTGTAAGCGTCGGTGGATCACTGATCTTTCGAGGCTTCGTTTACAGCAATCAGACCAAAGCCGGACAGCTCGCTTTTAACAATTTACACAACGTCACTCAGACACCGTGCCGAGTAACTGGATATCAGTCGCGCTTGTCACAGGAATCACATCACAGGAAATACATAAAGAACCTGAAACACATTAACTGGATGTACGCGCAATCATTATATCGAAAAAAAAAAAAAACATACTTTTCATACGCAATACTGCTAATTTATCTTCAATTCAACACACACACACACATTTTGTAGAATAAAATATTTTTGGCTGTACATGATAAGAAAAACAGTAATCGCTCTTCCACACACTTTTCCACAACCATGACTTGTTTATCTGAAAATGTTTATCAGGAAAGTCTGCTAGCACTTCGTTTGCTTTATTGTTTGAGATATAGACCCGACCAAACGTGCATTAGCTCTGATAACTAATTAGACATGGATGAAATTAATTTCTGGAATGTGCACAAAGGGTTGAGCTCGAGTGTGTGGAGTCCTGCTTAATTTTAGAACCGTTACTTTAGTAAACTTTGGGAATCCAGAAAAGTTCTATATGGACAACTGTAGAGGAAATATGTAACAGAACCACTGGTGTATCTTTAAACGAGGATTTAAAAACTCTTTACGATTTGGACCTCGGGGAACAGAAATGTACCTGTCCAGCACCTTTGTGCCACAGTGCGTGTGTGTGTGTGTGTTTTATACTGCATTTATGGGGAGGAGTGTTTTGTGTTATATTGTGTTTGGATGTAGTAAAATGAACGACCAAGGCTGCATTTGTGTGGCTTGTAAAATGTCAAATTGCACGGATCTTGTGGCTTCATGGGCTGTTGCACGTTTTGATTGCTATGGTTTAAAAAGTATAGGATGCCTCGAAATTTATGCACACACACTCCCACACACGTGCACACATATGAATTACACACACACACACGTTACTTTCCTGGTCAGACGTTGTCAGGAGCGCACGGCTAATTCAGACTCAATCGCACATTCATACACACAGCTGATGAACTAAGTGGTTGCAGAGTCATACACCACAGACACACACACACACATAAAGAAAGTCTAAAGTGGTCATTAAGTTGCACTTAATATGTGTGTGTGTAGTTAAACACAAAAAGTTTCGAAAGAACCTGTCACGGATAAACAGATGTTAATATGAGTGTGTGTGTGTGTGTGTGTGTGTGTGTGCCTGTGTGTGTGTGTGTTTCAGGCAGCCATGGAAAAAGCGTTGTTTTACTGGCCTCTCCGTCTCTTCAGTGGAAGCGAGACAGCCAGGCTAAACTCTGAGACAAAAACAGAGAGATAGAGAAAAAAGTGAGACAGAAAACGGTGGTGGTGGTAACGACTGATAAAGTGAGAAATTGCTTTTTTTTTTTTGACAGAGCAAACAGGTAGTGAGGCACTTGTCAATGGGATTAAATGAGTTCTGTTGTATTTGTACTTACTGTAAGTAGAAGGACTTGATGTCTATTAAAGGAACAGTCTGGAATTATTATAACAGTATCTGCTGCAACTCCACCATTGTACCAATGTACAATTAAGCTGAATTTTCTATCCATATCTGTAATACAAAAGTTCTCCTAATGGCACTATATAAACTCTAATTATATAAATGATAAAACATAGTAGTTGTGCTGATTTTATTTTTTTTATGTTATACATATAATACAGAAAATGTGTGTGCAAAAGAAGTTACTTCTGTAGTTTATGCAACATGGAAGTGACCAATCTTGCTTCCCTAAAAGTTGCTAACTTCAGCTGTTCTGGAGAGATGATTTTATTTATATCTGCCCCAAAAATGAAATTTTTTTAGCGTTATACTGTCCCGCGATAATAATTTAAAATGCCAATTATTCATATTTCTTTGAGTATTGATACTAAAATTACTGTAAGCTTCTAGAACCATTTGACCTGTAAAAAATTTTAAAGTAAATAATCTGTAGTGTCCGTAACCACGTCAAATTCATGTTGCAATATCTTAACAATTTATCATTTTAGAATAGTACACTTTTTCAGATTTATGTCTTTTCATTTGAAATCTAAAGTTTCATCTGGATGACAATTAAGATCATTGAAAGATTTGAAAAAAAAAAAAGTTACGGACACTTCATGAAAGGGCTTGAAATTGTATGTAGCAAATGTGGGTTTTTTTTTGTATCTGATAAAAATATAAATGTGTATGCATATTTACAAAAAACGAAGCATGGATCAGAAGATAAGAAGCATTTACGTATCATGAAAAATTATGTTATATGATCCTATCTGTAAATTCACTTTTTCAAAAAAAGTGAGAGACTTTACAGCATTAATAGCGTGTTTTGGACGAAAATGTGGTGTTAGACATTATGGTGGTTATCACTCATGCAGCCATTCGATTCTCTTACAAAAAGCTAGAAAAAAAATTTTTTTTAGAAGAACTTCAGGATCCTGCATTGGAACATAAGAGGATCTTAAGGGATAAGAGTACATGGGTGTGATCCCACCCTTAGCTCAGCAGAAAAAGGTTCCTTGTTTCCTTCAGACGGTCTAGCAGTCCCTGTATAAAGGGTAGTACTTTGGGGCAACAAATCTGTTCAGAGAAGACGATGCAAAGGCAATTCAGATACTAGTAAGGGTAACAGTGGAAACCAAAGGCTCAGTTTGAACCTTGATAAGTCGATTGGCCTTAGAGGCGAATCATGGCTGGGCTGGCATGACGAGTTTCATGATGATGATGGTATGAGTTGGCTCGTTTTATTTAACCTCCTGTCATGCTGGTGGTTGTAGCCTCTTGTGCAAATGAACCAGACTGGGCCAGTGTCTCAAACCTGGTAAGAACAATTGAAGGGCTGGATGGACCACCTGCAGAGTCAGTTGGCTGATGGGTTCTACTATCACATTGGGAATCCACATTCTTCCTGTGCCTCTGTAGCAATACATTAAAACCGCAGCCTGAGAGAGAAGCATCAGTGTTGACTCTCTCTATCTGATGTGGTACTGCTTTCAAGTGTCACCTTCCATGAGAAAAGCCTCATACTTTCAGCAGGTTAGGGCTTGTGCTCCTCAATCTGTGATGAGAATGCATCTCTGGCTGTGGTATTTGATTATTGCAGGCTGATAAGGAAGGTTGCTGAGGGGTAGGATGTTGGAATGCTCGAAAATGGAATGTAAACCTCATAAAAACGCATGAACATATTGTGCATCAACTGACTAACATGACAAAACATCTAATAAATCAAATCTACAGGACAAACAGTATATGGACTGGACGTCTTCTGAACCAGGCAGTATGTTGAGTAGAAATCGTGGTTCTGAACCACAGGCTCTACTCTTAAGATCACACCTCTTTCCAAAAGGATCAAACTTTCTAGAATAGAGTGGCAAACACGGAATCCCATGTCTTTTATGAATGGACATGATGGACCTCTTTATTGGTGGAAATCTGTGTTCTTTAATTTTTGGCTGCAGGCCCAAAGTGCGGCAATGTCACATATGGTATGTTTTGTGGGGTTAATATACACGTGTCCAGCTGTGTAGACTGTGCCAGTTACACTTGCCACCATCCAGAACCCAAATTTGGCAGACAGTCCCACCTGGCCTAGGTACCTCTGGCAGGAATGAGATTTCAATCGCTTTTGTCACCAAAGAATTAAAGTAGAAATGCTTGTTATACAATAATGTACATGATATGGAGTCCAAACCCTCCTTTAATGCTGTCTACCCAGTCTTTTTACACTGCCACACGGTGAAATACTTTGTGAAGTATTACAGAATATTGAATAAATTGCTATGAGCAACATGTCAGCAACCTCACTCATAGTCATCGACTTTACCGCTTTATCCAGTATTCAGGGTCGCAGGGGGCCTGAAGCCTATCTCAGGAGGCTTAGGGCACGAGGCGGGGTACACCTTGGACATAGTTCCAATCCATCGCAGGACACACACATACACTCACACACTACGGGCAATTTGTGAATCTGCAGGTCTTTGGAAAACATGCAAACTCCATGCACACAGAGACGGGAATCAAGCCTGGCCAGGAATCGAACCCGAACCCTGGAGGCAACAGTGCTAACCACTACACCACCATGCCGCCATGTCAGCAACCTCTCCACCACTATTTTTAGGGTCAGTTTGGAGCCTTCCAGGGATACATAAGATCTGGACTGAAGGGGGTACAAGTTTGAGCTGGAACGCCAAAAGGGGCTGATGGGAACGGAGGGAAATCTGACTACAGTTGTATGCATGATAACAGAGTTCAGCTAACTTGACAATCTCAAGAGTGGAGAGCATAATATGAAGATGAAGAGGAAGAAGAAGAACTCAGCTATTCTAGTTGACTATATTCATAGTCCCACAGGTTGTTGGTCTTTCAGCTGTTCCCACTGAGGGGTCACCACAGTGGACCATCCGATCTGCACACAACTTGGCACAGGTTTTACACCGGATACCCTTCCAGACTCAACCCTCCCATTTTAACCAGGCTTGGATTAAGTGGAATTGCAGGCGAGAAACCATCTACTGTACTGAAACACCAACAACCCTTATTCATAGTCCCACATATAATATGTTGTAATGTAGGCAATACGAAAAACATATTTTGATGCAAAAGCATTTCAAACGAAGCATAAAAAGATATACACAGTATGGAACCAGACAGAAGTGCTAGACAGAAAAGTTTTGCCTAACTTGCAAACAGTAAAGAGGGAATACATAACAAGAGTATGAATGTATCATTGGAACACAAATCAATCTAGAAGCCACAAAGTTCCAAGTGGCTCCAAAAATCACAAATAGAGTATATATTACACTGCAGCCTGAAGAGATACAAGGAGATGACAGGAGTTAATATGAGCTCTAAATAGATTCACAAACTGTTACAGAGCTATCTCAGTTACAAGCGTACTTATATTAAGATTATGGCAGAAGATCATTTTGTAAATGTGTTGTTCTCATGCACACAAAGGTATATAGATGATTCTCACCACCTTGGAATTTAGCAGGAATAAACATAACACACATCAAGTTCAGGAAAGTGTTTTGCTTATGGAAAGAACTTTCTCT
Organism: Clariallabes melas; assembly: GCA_030014275.1. Taxonomy (NCBI): domain Eukaryota; kingdom Metazoa; phylum Chordata; class Actinopteri; order Siluriformes; family Clariidae; genus Clariallabes; species Clariallabes melas. Next base: position 24,152,225 of record JAQMYI010000003.1, on the reverse strand, counting down.
TATGTATTAGTCATGATAAGTCCTTTGCTATTATTGTACAACAATAAGTTAGTTTGATATAAACATGTTCTCTGGCTTTTTCCTGGTTACAATACACACACACACACACAAACACACACACACGCACACGCACATGATGCAGTGCATAGACATGAAAAAAAAAAACAGTTGAAAAATCATTGGAGTATTTGGTTCATGCTACGGTAGAACAAAGCACCTTTTATATTAAAGAGAGCAAATGATGAAAGTAAAAATCAAAATGCAAAAAAAGGAGGAGGAGGAGGAGGAAAAGGAAAGACAAAAAAAAGTAGCATGGGACCTTAAAAATGAGAAGCAAATGTGGAAGGTTTCAGGGGACTATGGGGTATGTAAGGTTGGGGCACTTGCAGACACACACACACACACACACACACACACACGTTGTGCCCCGCTGTGGTTCACTTAACATAACTGTCAGAGAAGACTGACCAAAATAGAGAAAGACAGCAGAACCTCAATGGCTTTAAGGAATAAATCTCTCTTTCCTTCACACACACACATTCTTGGAAGAGTTTCAGCTTACCGCACCAAATGATAGACAGTTATATAGAACGGTAGAAGTATTAGGTGGTTGATGGAAAAATGTGAAGAAACACGTCTATACATCTCGTAGTCTCCTATACGTCTTCTATCACAATAAATAAAGTAATTATGCACCTTTCCGACACTATTACAGCACACTGACTGACGTCACTTCTTCTTACAGTACAGTTTTTGTGTTTAATATAAAACTTTATTTTCGTTGGCTTTTTAAATTGTGCTTCTATTGATAACAAACCTGTATGTCCTTAAATATAGACATTGTGAATCACTACCCATTTGCCAAATGATTCGTTTTTTTTGCACTGTCTACACACATTTGTCTTACTACACTTCTACCACTACCACCCAGTTATGTCAGTGGATCTACCACTGGCTTAACTATTAATGCAGACAGATAGACAGACAGCCAAACAGACCCCCCCCCCTCAAACACGCACACATACTGTAGATTCCTACCATCCTGACAAGTTGATCCAAGCCAGGGGAATGAACACACACAGCGCCCGTTTCGCTGGTCACACTGCCCTCCATGAGCACAGTGACACCGTAGAGAACACTGAGGACCAAACGACCCACTCACACACTCTGTCAGTGGGAGAGGAAGAGAGAGAAAGAGATAAAAAAGTTTAAGGCAAATTAAGGTTGCACACAGGGGAACGTGAGAGAAGGAGGGGTATTTACAGTTCATTTGTAATCAAATGTGAATTCATTGCCATCATGTTACAGGGGATTCATAATGCATCATATACGTTGTTCTAATGTAGCGATACACTTAACATTTCTATCCAACATACTACAAATGCAAGGACATAATGTAATACAAAACTTACCATCTTTACAACATACTACAAAACTTTACAACTTTACAACATGCTCCAAACGTAACACACTACATGATTTTTCAACTTTTTTTTATAACATATTACAACATATTATACTAGAAAACTTACCAACTTAACATACTGTAAATCGTTATACAACAAACTACACAAACTTCATAAGATACAGAACTACAAAATTTACTACAAGCATGTTATACTTTACTTTACAACAGACAATAACCATTACATACTACATAAAAAAAAAAGATTAATGTATCAACACATTTGAATTACAGGCAGAATTTCCACTCAAGATAACTATATACTATATAACTATAACGTGTGCTGCAAAAATAAATAATGACGGAATTGATTTGTTTAGAAACTTAACTTGTTTCAGTAAAAATAGACATAATATAAACATGTAAAAAGCTACTGTACAGTCGTGGCCAAAAGTTTTGAGAATTACATAAATATTGGAAATTGGAAAAGTTGCTGCTTAAGTTTTTATAATA
>JAQMYI010000003.1:24120829-24137193 GCA_030014275.1 Clariallabes melas | reverse complement strand
TATTTACTGTATATACTGTATAGATATAATTACAGTGGAACTTTGGTCTGCGAGCAAGACAAGCTAAACTTTTTTTTAGAAATTTTAACTTGTTAAATGAGCGAGGTATTGATAAACGAGCAGTACGTAAACGTTTTGCCTGCGCAGCGTCACGTCATCACAACTGAGCCAACTTCTGATTCTTCTCTCTTGCGATGCCGTATTGTAGGTAATCGTCTCCCATGCTCAGTCTCATTGCGTGTACATACCGTTTATTTTACCATTGTGACCATGTGTGTGTGTACGTGCGTAAAGCAGTTTTCTTCTTAATTTTGTGTCAGAGTGTAGTAACTGTTCTTTAGTATATGTACTGCGACAATGCCCTCCGTGAAGAAAAAAGTTAAAAAGGATGTAGCAATGCGGGAGATGAATCTATTTAGAGGAGTGATTCCGTTAGTGTGTGTATGTGTGTGCGTGTAAAAGTCATCCTACATAGTAGCCCCTCCCTTGCTGCTGGATCTTCCCTCATCTAACACCAGTTCCTTTCAAAGGTAACGTGCAGATTAATTTGTTTTATTTTTACTTCATATTTTGTATTAATTATTTTTATATGAATATTTTTAGGTTGTGGAACAAATCATCTGAGTTTCTATTATTTCTTTTGGGGAAATGTGTTTTGATATACAAGCACGCTTCTGGAATGAATTATGCTCGCAATCCAAGGTTTAATAATAAATAAATAAATAAATAAATAAATAAATAGACCACTTTTATGAAACAAAAAGCTTCTGGGTTTTGCTGAATGAAAAAAGAAGCAGATGTGACAAATTCAGAAGGACTGTGACTGATTCTCTAGGATGTTCAGTAAAACTAAGCAGAAAATTTCCTTATAAAACTGCACAAACTGTAACCTGTCCAAAATATTTTAAGCAAAGTGTTATCACACCAAGTATCGACTTTTTCATTATTTCCTGTTAACTGCTTTTCATAGTATTCTTTTCATGTAAAAACGTTTTTACGACATTCTTGATATACAGCAGTTATTTGCATGTGCTTAAGTGTTTTGCACAGTACTACATATTAAGCATTACAGAAAATTAAAAATGAATCCCTCACAATTAATATAATTAATTCCTTAAATTAAGAGCTAATGTTTATAATGAAATGTCTGACACATAAACCTGTCAGAAACATTTTCACTATACTTTTTTTTTTTTTCATGAATTCCATGTACTGGCAAACAGTTCAGTTTACCAGTACAGCGCTACTTAAGGCAAAATTTCATATTGTGAAACACATTTCCCCATAGGAAATAATGTAAATGCAGATAATCTGTTCCAGCAACCCAATGATATTACTAATATTATGAATTTCCAACAATGTAATCATACGTTTGCATATAAAAACAATCAAGACATTTATAAAAGACATGTAAATTAAGTAAAATATTAAATAAATAGACATTAAACCTTACTTAACCTTAATTTATGATTCCTCTTGGCACCGGCTGCTTTAAAAACCAAACTGAAAGTGTCTCCCTTTTCTTCTTGCTACCGTCCTTGCTAACATTCTTGGGACTCATGGCGCTATGTCTTCACTAAATCTTGCACAAAATGCAAAGAAAAAACAACAAAAAAATTATGTAAACTCGCTTCGATTGGTTTTCAACTGACGCAAACAAGTTTCGAGCGGCTCTCGGTCGTATGCGCGAATTAGCTGGGGTTCGATTCGGCTCGGTTCGTTCGCTTGTGTGCTGAAAATGCTTCATACGCCGAGGCAAATTTCTTGCAAAATTTCAGATTTTACGGTGAAAATTTTTAAGGTGGGGTGTTCATGTGCCGAGGTAAACTAAGTCTACTTTTACTTAAGTAATCCTGTACCTCCAGTACAGTATCTCTACTTTCACTCATGTACTTTGCACACAGTTATGTTGCCTGTCATTTCGGAAAAACTTCAGGTTTTGCTCCAGCATCGTTTCCCTAGACATGTGCCATGAGGTTTAGGGGCGTGGCATTGGATTGAAGACTAACAGATGAAGATTTAAAGAAAAGCCATTTGAGGGAATCTACACCAAACTATGTTCTTCTGATCCTCTGACACTTAAGTGTCCCTGCCAAGATTCCACTCGTTCATGCATACAAAGGTTCATCTCACTCGTCTGGCAAATGTCTCGGAAAAAAAAAAAAAAAAGAGTGTCAAAGCTTGGGATGTTTGTAGCTTTGATGAAGAAGATCACAAGCTAGGAGGCATCCATGATGAATAACGTTCTCGAGTCTCGTTCTACGTCCCATTTGAAAAATTCTTTCCCATAATCCGCGCTGCTCTGTGCCAGCGCGGTGTTCCGGGTGACTGGAGCGTATTGCTGGGGCCAAATAACCTCAATGGCCCTTCAGAGGATTCGGGATATTACGCTTGTGTGCTTCGGTGTGTAATGACTCCAGCAGACACTCCAGTAGCTATTAGCACTCCATTTTCTCCAACGGAACAGAATGATGTCTGTGAACTTTTTTCAAGCAGGACCGTAATTATTAATCCCTTTATGAGCCGGGGGTGTGGGGAAATAAAGTGCAGCCCAGAACGTCTCCAGGATTAGAACTCAGAGCCTTTGTTATATATTTCCCAGGGACTTTTCGACATTTTAATTAGCAATAACGCTACACGTGCTGCACAAATCAAACCTACTGGAGTAATTCTGATGAATTTCTGGACTCCTTGAGGTTTGTTCTTGATTTTTTACAGCAATAAAGTTAACTTTGTATTTAAGATTCACAGTGACATGTACAGTATGTAATGAATGTAATACACGCCCATTTGTTTCAAACATAAAGAGTGTTCCCAATCATTACGCCCCCTTTCATGTCACTAATCAACCACTAGGGGGAGTGCTTTCATAGGAAAACAATCAGCATCAGGGTGGCGTGATGCAGTAAAGCGACTGTTTCTGATTGCAGGGGTTTTATTCCTCCTGTACGGCAGCAATCCATAAATGACATTGGGCCAAAACATGGTATCAGTGCTACACATGAATTGAAACATGAATTTTCGGATAGGATCAAATAAAAGCATTTAATTTTTCATAATCCTTAATGCTTCTTATCTCCCGATCCATGCTTCGTTTTTTATTTTTTTTTGTAAATATGCATACACATTTATATTTTTATCAGATTAAAAGAAACACATTTGCTAAATACAATTTCATGCCTTTTTACGTCTAACTTTTTAAAATTCAAATCTTTAAACAATCTTAACTGTTGTTCAGATGAAACTTGGCCAATTTAGATTTCACATGAAAAGACATAAACCTGAAAAAGTGCATTATTCTAAAATGCTAAATTGTTAAGATATTGCAACATGAATTTGACATGGTTACGGACACTACAGATTTTTTTTCTTCTTTTTTTAAAGATTTTACCAAAAAACGATTTAAGCAACAATTACAGGTCATATGCTTCTAGAAGCTTACACAAATTTAAGTATAGATACTATAACTATATAAATAGAAATACAAATAATTTGCATTTTAAACAAGTAAAGAAACAAGACAGTATAACGCTGAAAAATGGCCATTTTGGGGGCACATAGTGTATAAAATCATCTCTCCAAAATGTTAGCAACTCAAAATTTTTAGGGAAACAAAATTGATCACTTCCATGTTGCATAAACTTCAAAAGTAGCCTCTTTGGATACACACATTGTCTGTATTATATGTATAACATAAAAAAGTCTCCCGGATCCTCCTTAAACAGGCAGAAGTACACTAGTACTTGCAAGCACTCGTCCACTGCATGGCCTTGTTTTATTATTTCTAATAAAAAGCTTTGTTCTTGTCTGAACTCAGGTCTGGATGAACTTTTAGCATTTCCTGTGTGATAACTGTGCGGAGAGATAACGTGATGCATAAAACAGGTGTCTTTTTTTCCTTTCTGCAGTCACCCTGGAATGAAAACAACTTTCCACAACGAGATGGGAAGGAAACCTTTTAAAAAACACCCCATCCACACACACACACACACACACACACACCACTGACAGATAAATCTAATCATACAAGATTACAGGACAATTCGATTTAACTGAAGCATTAATGTGATGTCTGCAACTGGAACTTCACGGGGACATGCTGTCTCTTGCAGACAGACACACACACACACACATACGATATAATTTAATGTCTGACACAGACAGCTCCTGTACCCATCAGTCACCTGTCATGCGGAAGATTTAAGAGACACTGCACGGGGCTAATAAGGTTGATGTCCAGGTTGATGTTGCAGTGATATAATTTGCCACTAGAGGGCAGCAGAGTATAGGAATTTAAGAGCTATCCTGCTTTCTAAGAATTATACTGTATAGTGTGCGTATCATTTCATATATAATAAAGGAAGATTTCTCTCTCACCCACTTGGCATTCCTCTCCATGAAATCCAGGAGGGCATCTTTCTTGACACTTTCCTGTTCTCGGGTCACACGGTACACCGTCAGGACAGTCGCAACGCCCGAGACAGTCAGCGCCGTGTGAACCAGCATTACATTCTGTACAGGGGAACACACTTGAGAGTGACTTTTTATTTTTTAAAACCTTTTCTTTTATGGTGTCTTATTAGTGAAATTCAGTTATGAAAACAAAAACATAACTGATACATGGGTATAATTCTTTGCTGTAAAAAAAAAAAAAAATGTATATGCTGTTTTTACTACTATCACATTACTAAGCATTTTTCATACTATTTAAGGTATTTTGATCTACAACGTGTACCAGCGCACCTGCCTGGCAGCGGTTGCCGTGGTATCCAGGTTTGCAGGTACACGTCCCGTTTTGGGCGTCGCATCCAAGTGAATTTTCCTCAACACAGTCACAGTCATGCGAACATCCACTGCCGTACGTCCACCTGGGACAAGCTTTATACAACAGACAAGAGACAAAGATTTCATTAGTGTGACTTTGGCCATGAAACATTCCTCATCTGCTCACTATACCTGCATCTCACTTCCTCTACCTCCTAATTATACCTCCATCTCACTTCCTCTACCTCATTATACATCCATCCCACTTCCTCTACCTCCTCACTATACCTCCATCTTACTTCCTCTACCTCCTCACTATACCTCCATCTTACTTCCTCTACCTCCTCACTATACCTTCATCCCAATTCCTATACCTCATTATACCTCCATCTTACTTCCTATACCTCCTCACTTTACTTCCATCTCATTTTCTCTACCTCTTCACTATACCTCCATCTTAATTCCTCTACCCCCAACTATCTTCATCCCACTTCCACTACCTCCTCATTATACCTCCATCTCACTTCCTCTACCTCTTCACTATTCCTCCATCTTACTTCCTCTACCTCACTATACCTTCATCTTATTTCCTCTACCTCATTATACCTCAATCTTACTTCATCTACCTCCTCACTATACCATAATCTCACTTCCTCTACCTCACTATACCTCCATCTCACTTCCTCTACCTCCTCACTATACCTCCATCTTATTTCCTCTACCTTCTTACTATACCTCCATCTCACTTCCTCTACCTCCTCACTATACCTCCATCTTACAGTATTTCCTCTACCTTCTTACTATACCTCAAACCTCACTTCCTCTTCCTCATTATACCTCCATCCCACTTCCTCTACCTCATTATACCTCCATCTCACTTCCTCTACCTCCTCACTATACCTCCATCTTACTTCCTCTACCTCCTCAATATACCCACATCTTATATCCTTGACCTGCCCAGCATTTAAAATTACTGAGTTTATTTTCACAGTCATTCATGTCAGTGTAATCTGGCAAAGAGTATACATACACAGATGGCAAAATTTTCCATATAGTCCCGCTGCACAGAAACACCCTCCATACACACGGTGACAACGTCCTTTATTGGGGCAGTTACATCTTCTCCGACAGAACCTCCCGAAAAAGCCCTGAGGACATCCTGGGGACAATGGAGAAGAAGTAAAAATATGTAAGTGGGTGTGGGTCAGCATGTGCAGGAAGTGTGAGCATGATGTATACAGTCAAGTTCATAAATTTTGGAACCAAAATAATTTTGGGGTGTTATTTATCCTCTGTACACCACCACATTAAACTTGAAATGAAACATTCAAGATATGAGCAAAGTCAACACTTTCAGCTTATAAATAATGGAACAAAATAAAATAATTACAAACAAAGATTTCCTTTAATACTTGGATGAAAAAAATCCTTTGCAGTCAATGACTGTCTGAAGTATGGAACCCATGGAGATGATCAAATGCTGACATTCCTCACTCAAGATGCTTTGCCATGCCTTTACTGCAGCTGCCTTCTGTTTGTTTGTGGGCAGTCTTGTATTCAGAAGTAAAAAGCATGCTCTATTGGGTATTGAGAGCAGGTGACCGACGTGTCCAGTGAAGAATATCCAATTTCTCTGCCTTGAGAAACTCTTGGGTAGCTTTCACTGTATGTTTTGGGTCCATTACCCATCTGCACTATGTAGTAGTGTACTATCAGTTTTGCAGCATTTGAAACTGAATCTCATATCTGCATATCCCTATGAATTAAAAATGTATCCTGCTTCTTTTATCAGCAGTGAAGTCTTCAATAAGCACCAGTGACCCAGTTCCATTGGCAGCCATACATGCTTATGCCATAACGCTGCCTCCACCTTGTTTGACATATGTGGTATGCTTCGGATCATGAGCTGTTCCTTTCTTTATCCATACCTTCCTCTTCCCATTATATTATATTATATAAGTTTTCTGGCGAAGTCTAATCTAGCTTTTTCTGTTCTTGAGCGTTACCAGTGGTTTGCACTTTGTTGTGAATCGTCCGTATTGACTTCATAAAGCTGTATCTTGAGCTGTCACTTTGACAATGACACACCTACTGTACCTTGTCAAGAATGTTCTTGACTTGGCTAGATGTTGTGAAAGGGTTGTTCTTCAGAGTTCTGCAGTCACCCGATTTAGCTGTCTTTCATGGAGCCTTTAGGAGTTGCTGAGCTTTCTGGTTAATTCCTTCTTTTTAAGAATGTTCCAAACTGTTGTTTTGGTAAAAAAAAACAAATAAATTGCCTCTTTGCCACCTCTTTGGATCTCATGTTGGGATTTCAAGTGAACAGCTACCAAATGCAAATGTAACACTCAGAACACTCAGAGTAATGATGGAACAGGCCACACCTGGCCATGCAGCTGTTTATCAGCCATATCATGGTGTTCCATTACTTATGATCCCACCCCCAAAATCCAGCTGTATGTAATTCCTAACAGCTGGATTTTGGTTAACGCCAAAATCTGGTTAACGCCACGGTTTTGTCAAACCCCCTTGGAATTAAGCTTGAAAGTCTGCCAAAAAAAAACTTTGGACTTGACTATACATACTGTATATACTGTACACTATGCATGCATACCATCTTCACAGTGCAGGCCTTGGACTCCAGGAGGACAGATACACGTCCCACTGACTGGATCACAGTGTCCACCGTTCTTACATGCACACACACTGTTACAGCCAACACCATACGTCCCCTCCGCACATGCTGAGAAAGACAGAGAGAGACAGCAGTGACCTCAAATTTCTTATCATTCAGTCTATAAATATTTTTTTACATTCAAAATTATTTCCTGGTTTCTAATTGCCTTGACATATTGCGAAATGTACACAATCTACAATACAATTATCTGAGCAAACACAGGATTGAACAAAACAGAAAATGTGATTTATCCTGATTGATGTATGAATATAATACAGTGTGTACAAGCTTGAATGTATATGAGTTGTATATGATACATCGTGTCAGACAAACATGCGCTCAGTGTGTTTGAGTGTGTATTATGCGTCTCAGGAATACAGCCCCATCTGGATTTCATAACCCGAGTAGCCCACATTCCAGACTCTGCACTTCAAAATGAATTAGCGAAGGAACCGCTAATGCATGAACGCGCCACAGGTACCGCAGAGAGAAATATGATCGGTTCATAGCTCTGTGTGTGCTTGTGTGTGTGTGTGTGTGTGTGTTTGCGGAGCACTGGGTTAGACGCAGTACACTGCAGGAAGGAAATGTTTTCTTATGCATGAGTAAAAATATTCAGAAGGACCATTGAGCAACAGGCGCACTAACGAGGAAAGATTTATTAATCACCGCGCCGCTAGTCAGTTCTCCAATCTGATTGGTTCTAGAACCGCATGTGTATGATGTCCTGTAGATTTGGCTAAAAGGTAAATCGCAGGTATACGTAAAAATGCTTTTGTAATAACGACTAAAACAAATGCTCCTATAATTTAAATCTAATAATCAACGGACTTTTGTATAACAGTGTACTGTACGTTTTGCTTAAATTTTATGTAAGAAGCCACTTTATCGATTTGATTTTCTCAGTTACTGTATAGAATACATTCAGTTTCTTCCTTCTTATTAGTGTAGGGGAAAAAGGGGCTAGTGAGGAAACAAGAGTTTATAGCTGTTATAAATAAAGGGAGAACAGAATCTAACATCCATTATTTTCACAGATGTTCCACAACAATATATTTAAATATACACAGATTAAAAAAACAGAACAATAAATAGTTTCTGGAATAAAATCACTCGGTCACTCACTCACTCATCATCTGTACCACTTTATCCTGGATACAGGGACGTGGGGGGCTTGGAGCCAATCCCATGAGACTTGGGGCACGAGGACGGGACGGGGTGCCAATATATGGCATGGCACACACATATACTGTACACACACTCACACACTACAGGCAATTTGGGAACACCAATTAGCCTAATCAGCATGTCTTCGGACTGTGGGAGGAAACCAGGGTACCCGGAGGAAACCCACCAAGCAGAGGGAGAACATGCGAACTCCATGCACACAGACCCCGAGGCGGGAATCGAACCCAGAACCTGGAGGTCCAAGGCGACAGTTCATTCACTTTTTAGTTTTTTCCAACCACATTTCTACTGTGATGTTCTACTGTCTACTGTGAAGGTTCAACGCTATCTTTCCAGGTTTTAATAATGTGTTGAACTCTTATTAACCTCTTAATTCCAGTCATTTCACCAATTTCCCTAGTTGTTTTTCTTCGCTTGATGCAGCCCAATACGTTGACCCCTGTGAAACACAGCAACATCTTTTCCACGACCACAGGATGTATCTTCTGCTTTAAAAAAAAAAGAGAAGCTACAGTACACACTACACCAATTAGGGTTAAGGGAAGTGCTCGCAGCTGAAACATGTTAATCGTTCCTGCTATTATCCAATCAAAGGCTCATTTAGTGTTTGATTACTTAAATCCAAACGATGACTTTTTTTTTCCCAGCAAAACTGTGGGAAGCAGAACTTAAGGCTCACAGGGAGAACCTAGGAGAGCCAATTTCCATACTTCTTAAAAGGAGCTTTGAGGTATCAGAACAGTTGAAAGCACTGTCCATGCCTGGTCTGACCCGTCATTAGTAGAGGAAATAGCGAGGAAGCTTAGAGTCAATGGGGAGCGCAAGCTGAAAGACAGATCCAGGCATCAACTTCATTCCTGGCTCGGTTCCTGCTTCAGCCTGAGAACTTCTAGAGCTGGATCTCCCTTCAGTCTTTTGTCTAGGATTCTGATTCTGGTTTGTGTCCCTGTCTCTAATCTTGATTCATTCATTAAACATCCTGGTTCCTGATTTAGTTCCTTTGATATTTTTTTTTATTATTATTATTCCTGAAGTTGTTAAAAAGTTCTAATCTGAACCACTGAAGAAGTTTGTGTTCTAACATTAAAATCATCAAAAAAAGAAAAAAAATCATCCATTATTCTTCCAACTAGAATAGAACAAAAACCTAATCTAATTTTACGTACATCATCATTCGCGAGCTAAAACATTGACATACGTACTGACATTGACTTCATCTATAAAATAAATCCACTATTCCATTTAATAAATAATCACAAACATTAACTCCATTTCAGCTCCAGGTTATAACACACACATGCACATGGAGAAACGTTCAACACTGGGGATGTTCCACTTGCCAGATTTTTTTTTTCCTGACCCTTTAATCAGCACAGATCTGAGATCTGACATTTTGGACTCACTCTGGTTGCAGGTGATGCCGGTCCAGCCAGGTGCACAAACACAGCGATCTCTCTCCTCTCCACACACACCTCCGTTCACACAGTCTTCACAGCTTAGACTGCAATCTGAACCAAATGAGCCTGCCACACACACTGCCACACACACACACATACGGTAAACATGTAGACTACATACAGGAACTCCTGCCACTCAATATTCATCCAAAGACAGTATTTGGCATAAGTATTCACCCCCTTTGAATAACTACATATTTTCTAATATTGTATTGTGGACCTTAAGTGGATTTAATTTTAAAATATCACACTCTAGGTCATTTTGAAGCAAACCTATCTCGCTTTATATGACGATGCTCTGTGGGAGGTTATTTATTTATTTATTTATTTATTTTACGTAACTGATAGCTTTATGGTTTTCATGCTGATATTTGTTTAAGTATGTTCTCTTACAAACTGCCAAGCTTTCCAAGAACAGTTGTATTTACTGTACACTACCTGTACATGGAGATCATCTGACACACACACACACACACGCAGGGTAGGGTAGCTGGTTACACTGGAACTAATTTAAGGGTTTCATATAGATAAGGGGGCAAATATTTATGCAACCACAATTTTTATGCTTGTTATTTCTAAATATTTCGTTTTGCAGTTTTGCAGATGAAATAATATTCCTAGTAAATTTCATTTCAGCTCCAAAAACTGTTGATGATTCACATTAAAATATAAATAAATATAAACAATAATAAAAGTAAAATAATCAAATAAATAAATACATTTGCTTTAATTCGCAATACCAGTGTGTGTGTGTGTGTGTGTGTGTGTGTGATCCTTTCTTACTGATCTTGCTAATCACTTTGAGTTCTCCTCTTTGCTCTCGGCTCCGTGTGTGTCCCGAGTACGACGTGTGTGTGTCTTCGGGGTCATAAGGTGAGTGAAGCGCGGCGGTGTACTGCAGGAGCTGAGGGGGACGCCGGAACAGCAGGTCGGGAAGGCGGAGCACGTCCAGTTCTTCTTCGTCGCCCTCTGACTCATCTTCTTCTTCTTCTTCTTCAGGCTCAAGATCACTCTCATATAGAGCTGCATAAAGAGACACAGTGCAATAGATTCAAAAGAACGAACGACTCGGACTAGAAGACTCATGAGATGAACCGCTCAATCCAGTTTCCTGTGTAATGCACTACATAGCGTCTATGAGAGTCACGTAACAAAAGAACGAATGATTCGGACCAGAAGATATGAGAGGTGAGCTGCTCATTCTGTTTATCATAATATGTCCTTATAATATTTTCATTACTGGAACTATAGACAAAATTTGCGTATGTAGACGTGCTGGGGGTCTGTTTATTGAAAATGTAACATTTAATTTTATTTCTGATCAAAAGCATGAAATGAACTAAATGACTCAAAAAAATCCATTCATTTTGATGGATGAGAGTCAAAGAACCGAGTCACTAAAATGATCCAAACTTCCCATCACTACAGTGTTGTACTCACGAATGCAGGTGTGTTGGTCGTGGTCCAGACGGAAGCCCTCCCTGCAGAAACACTCGTACGATCCTGGCATGTTGATGCAGTAGTGATTACAGCCTGATGTTTCGAGTTCACACTCGTTAACATCTAAAAATAAATGCAGATTAATACCAAAATATTCCAAGGATTCTAGTTTCAATTCTGATCAGTGAATTGTTGATTATGTGCATCGTTAAAGTCCCTGTTTTTTTTCTAAAATATTATCAAAATACAAATAATATCGCATATATTAGGCAAAGGTTATTAAACAAAGATTTTAGAGAAATTGTTGCTAAGAAGTTTAACTCTCACCACTACAGGCGCAGCCGTCTATGCCGAGCGTGTATCCCGGCTTGCAGCTACACTCGTACCCTCCTGGGTAGTTCTTACAGTCGTGGTGACAACATGACTCCTGAGTTTCACATTCATCCATGTCTGGAAAACACACGTAAAAATCCCATTTGTTAGAAGTGCCTGAATGATGTACACAATTTCTGACTTACAATGAGGTGGCGACTGGTTCTGCACATTCATTCACATTTATAGTGTTTTTAAAAACAGTCTTCCATGTTTTGATAGATGAGGATTGATCCATCAAATCCACAATTCACCAGCCCCTCAATACTCCTCCTGCAGGTGATGGACCCACAGGAAGACCATCACATGTACAGTAGCTCCTTCCTGCTGATCCTGGTTGGGCCACCTGGGTCAGGTCCTGACCCCCAGGCGCTTGCCAATGAGCCCCCTGACTCCTCCCAGTTTCCCTATTCCAGGCAGGGTTATTAGGTCCTTTGAGCTATTCTTCATGAAGGTCTATGAAAGGAGCCAGCTGAGGTGGTTTGGGCATCTGATAAGGATGCCTCCTAGACGACTAACTGGAGAGATGTTTCAGACATGAAACGATGTTCGATGAGAAGAATATGCAGGAATGGATGAAGAAATTATATCTCTCGTCTGGTCTGGAAGCACCTGAGTATCACTATATATGAGCTAGAGGAGGTGGCAGCAGAGAAGCAGTAGAAAATAATTGGTTGGATAGATGGATGGATTAAAAAAACAATGTGACACATCAGTTTTATACAAATCCAGCTGTAGATTTAGGTCCCAAAGGTCACTGTGATGTGGAAAACTCCCTGAGACAGCATGAAGAGCCGGACTCAATTAGATAAAACATCCAGCCTGAGCTACCGAGTGGCGAAATAAAATCATGTTCGTGAGCTGGTCCTCATATCAACTATGGACCAATCATGAAAGTCTGGGACCTCCAGGATAGCACCTTACTCTGAGTGTGTAACAGTTACCCCAACACTGCATCGATTGGGTCAACTGGAGGTGCTTGTCTTGGAGGAAGCACGTGATAGACTTCGCCATGCCTGGTTAAGTTTCCAGTAGTTGTCGCCTTGAATTGTCTCTAAATTATCGCGGAAATTCGGGAAAATCCCAAACCCCCTCCAAAAAAACAATCCTGTTCTGGTTGAGACCATCATAACTACATACTACAAAGTTAAACAGGAATGATGATCATGCAATGCAATGATCATGATGATGTTTAGATGATCAGATCGTTGTGCGACAAGCACAGGACAGACATCATGATGCATAGCAGCCACACTTCTACCCTTTTCTTTTGTATTCAAATGTGTCTAGTTCAAACCATTTAAAACTCGTACAAACTACATCTACGTAAGTGATATATCCATCCATCCATCTAGGAACCTCTGTAGTCTAACTAGGAACCATGAAGGCCAATGGTCACCAATGAAAGCCAGTGGTAACCACTGTATTTATTTCCATTTTTTACAACCGTGGTATGACCTCCAGTCAACATTCACACATGAAACACACAGACCACAAGACTGGAATCGAACCCGGACCCTGGAGGTGCAAGATGACAGTGCTAACCACTACGCCACCATACTGTATATATACTGTATATACTGAACATCATATCTGTCTTAGGTTTCATCTTAAAGCTGACAGTTCAGTGGTTTGGGTGTTAAGGAGCTGCATACCTATACACATCCTGAGGTCATCGGCGAGCTCGTAGCCGCGGTTACAGGAGCAGACGGGCCCGATGTTAGTGTGTTCACACTGGTGTGCACAGCCTCCATTATCCTTCTCACAGCCGTTCACTATCTCCATCTCAATTCCTACACACACAAGGAGGGAGAGCTCAGTACTCGTGCCAGTCCAATATCAAACAGGGCTTCTAACAATATTTGAAACGATGTGTGTGTATGTGTGTGTACGTGTGTTTACTCACGATAGCACTGCTTCCCATCTACGCCAAGCTCAAATCCAGGGTTGCACATACACCTGAAGGAGCCCGGAGTGTTCACGCAGCCGTGAGCACACCCGGTCCGAACAGATACACACTCATCCACGTCTGAGGGGAAAGAAAACAAAACCAACAGACCATCAGAAACAGGATACACTTCGCTTTATAGTTCAGTGTAAAGTTTAAACACATCTGAATGTACTTAAAATGCAAAATCTTCTAAACCATGACATTTTCAATGGGATTTTTTTTTTTTTTAGACGTGTGCCGTTTCTGTGCTGGTGTTTACCGTCACAGCTCTTGCGGTCTATAGCGAGTGTGTATCCCGGTCTGCAGCTGCATTCCGGGATTCCATTATCATTACTGCACAACTGCGCACATCCACCATTACTCTCCAAACATGGGTCCTTTACTGTGTGTATAAACACACACACACACACACATGCACAAACACAGCTCTATTAGTGGTCCATATACATACTATGTACAAAATTTCACCAGCTCTCATGTGTGTTTGTGTTGGGGGTGAGGTGGAGGGGTGGGTGTACTTACGCTCGCAGTGTTTGGCATCACTCTTGAGTCGGTACCGAGGACGACATTGACACTTGTATTGTTGATCTCCAAGGTCCAGACACCTGTGCTCACAACCTCCGTTCTTTATCGCGCAAGAGTTCACAGCTATACATACACAATCGGTTACTTTAATTACATTCTTAATATACTGTACATACTGTATACAGTGCCTTGCAAAGTTATTCATACCCCTTGAACTTTTCCACATTTTGTCACATTACAACCACAAATGTAAACGTATTGTATTGGGTTTTTTCGTGATAGACCAACCAAAAGTAACACATAATTGTAAAGTGGACGGAAAATTATCAATTTTTTACGAATAAATATCTGAGAAATATTTGAGTCAATACTTTGTAAAATCACCTTTCGCTGCAATCACAGCTGAAATTCTTTGGAGTGAAATTTTTGCTCATTTGTCTTTGCAAAATAGCTCAGTCTGATTGGATGGAGAGCTTCTGTGAACAGCAAGTTTCAAGTCCTGCCACAGCTTCTCAATTAGATTTAAATCTGGACTTTGACTAGACGATTCTAACACATGAAAATGCTTTGATCTAAATCATTCCATTGTAGCTCTGGCTGTATGTTTAGGGTCGTTGTCCTGCTGGAAGGTAAACCTCTGCCCCAGCCTCAGGTTTTGTTCTTATACTGGCCTGTATTTGGTTCCATCCATCTTCCCATTAAATCGGACCAGCTTCCTTGTCCCTATTGAAAAAAAGCACCTACACAAAATTATGCTGTCACCACCATGCTTCACAGTGTTAGTTTTCCGCCACATATATCGTTTTGCATTTAGGCCAAAAAGTTGGCCTAAAATATTTGGTCTCATTTGACCAGAGCACCTTCTTCCACATGTTTGCTGTGTCTCCCACATGGCTTCTTATGGCTTTCTTTCAACAATGGCTTTCTTCTTGCCACTTTTCCATAAAGGCCAGCTTTTGTCCTGTGGACAGATTCTTCCACCTGCACTGTTGATCTCAGCAGCTCCTCCAGAGTAACCATGGGCCTCTTGGCTGCTTCTCTGATTAATGCTTACCTCTCCCGGCCTGTCAGTTTTGGTGGACAGCCATATCTTGGTAGGTTTGCTGTTATGCTGTACTCTTTCCATTTTCGGATAATGGATTGTACAGTGCTCCATGAGATGTTCGAAGCTTGGGATATTTTTTTATAACCCAACTTTGCTTTAAACTTCTCCCCAACTGGTGTGTTCCTTGGGCTGTTTGTTCACTAATATTCTCTAACAAGCCTCTGAGGGCTTCACAGAACATCTGTATTTATCCTGAGAACGTCCAGTGTCACATAATATGACTCCAGATCAATCCCTGCTATCCACCTCACTCAAATGAGGATGGGTTCCCTGTTGTTCCTCTCAAAGTTTTTTTCTATTGCAGTTGGTTCCACTGGATTTTAGTTAGGGGGGTATCAGAGTAAAAGGGGCTGAATACAAATGCACGCCACACTTTTCAGATTTTTGTCTAACATTTTGAAAACCATTCATCATTTTCTTTCCACTTCACAATAATGTTGCACTTTGCGTTGGTCTATCACATAAAAAATGTGGAAAAGTTGAAGGGGGATGAATACTTTTGCCAGGCACTGTGCCGTATAAACTTTTATAAATAGTTTGTTTAGTTTTAAAAGCCAACAATGTGTTTGATAACAGAACAAGAGGACGTTCAGAGCTGTTATCTAACACTGACTACATCTACAGATGTCTCAGAGCGAAGACATGGCCAAGTTTAAGAGTGATGAGTTAAACAGAACTAAATCAAGAAAGGCTTAAAAACTCGGACAAACATTAACAGCACGGAGTAGAGAATATGTACTCATTTATTGCACTGCTTTCATATTAAGTTCTTTTACATGTTACACTCATACGTGTTATATATATATATATATACAGGTCCTTCTCAAAAAATTAGCATATTGTGATAAAGTTCATTATTTTCTGTAATGTATTGATAAACATTAG
>JAQMYI010000003.1:24080821-24090853 GCA_030014275.1 Clariallabes melas | reverse complement strand
TTTCCTCCGGGTACTCCGGTTTCCTCCCACAGTCCAAAGATATGCAGGTTAGGCTAATTGGCATTCCCAAATTGCCCATAGTGTGTGAATGGATGTGTGTGTGCCCTGTGATGGATTGGCACCCTGTCCAGGGTGGTGTACCTTGCCTCGTTCCCTAAGCCTCCTGGGATAGGCTCCAGGTTCCCGCGACCCTGAATACAGGATAAAGTGGTATAGAAGATGAGTGAATGGATCCATCAGGGAAGTTAAATTTTCATATTTCTATATTAAATAATATGCCAATAAGGTGAATATATTTTCTTTTAAAATATACAATTACAACGAACACAAACGGCTGAAATAAAACACAAGATTTATTTATATTTAAGATTTTTTTTTTTTTTTTTTTATAATTACACACGTGGTTAAAACTGTCAAAGTACATGAAATAGGTTGTATTTAAATTGATGCATTATTAAATTGTAACATGGATATAGCACTTATGATTGAAAATATATTGTTGAAATAAAATCACCTTTTATTTAAATATAAATTTGAATGAATAAAAAAATATAGAGAGAAATGAATTTCATATGAATGTCAGTCAGGTGAATAGCGTTACGTGATGACTTTTGTCGAAGGTGAGGACTTTTATTTTGTAGAGCGGTTTCCGCCGGTAGTGCGGAAGCGCAGTTGTTTGTGTTCGAGAGGCGTTTCACTCGGTGTTTCTCTCTGTCGCTCTCTCTCTGTTATGGGGCTCGCCGTTTAAGCCTAAGGGTTTATTCTGTTTAATTCGAGTTGAGAAGATGAACCCAGCTTTGGAGAAGGTAATTAGATTAATGGATATTATTCTTGAGGGAACGACATAAAAGAAATATCATTTTTAGTGTAGCGAACGCTGCGCGAGCGCGGTTACGCGAGGGTGCGCGCGACTGAGGGGCACCAGCTTTCCTCCATTTTGTGTGAAATTGTTGTTATTTACAGTGTGTGTTTGTTTCTCAGCTCATTCTGCAGATTAGCAGTGTGTGAGAAAACACTGAGGAGGAAAGCCATGTTGTTTATTTGTTAGATTTTTCTTGTATGTTCTTAAAGGGAACTGGAAAGCTTACAGGTTTGTTTATTTATAAACAACAATAGTTTCAGTTTATCTTACACAGTTTATATATAAATAAATGTGTGTGTGTATATACATAGTCACAAGATAAAGTCTACAAGCTGGGTTAAATTGTAGAGCAGCAACAAGAGTCTAAAGGAATGGATTTTAATGCCTGGTGGGTGTGTTTAGTGAAAAATCATACCTAATCAGGACTGAAAGTCATGTTTTATATCGTTTAAAAGCAACAGTATGTCTTCTCGCATGTCATAACAGTGAGACGTCCAGTGTAGAAGTCGTGGAGACGATGTTGCGAATGCACGACTCCAAAGATCAACAAGATAGACGAGACTTAGAACTAAAGGTCACTGAGTATCTCGTTCATCGAGGGAGCTCTTTTTATTATGCGTTAAAATCCTGTTGCGCACGATCAGCTAATTATTATTATAATTTTTTTTCAGTTTAATGCTCACGTCCATGGATAAACTTTAAATTGAAAAATAGGGACAGGAATCACTAGTCATTTGTCGATATGATATTATCACGATACCTTAGTGCCGATTCAAATAATATTGCGATTCTGTAAGTATCACGATTTTATAAATATCACTATTCGATTAAATTTTTTTCCAGATTTTGTTACAATTTTAAGACCTTGAACTTTTAAAGATTAACTCGAAATTTTTCTACCTTAGATTTATTCACCAGTTTCACAACTGAATTAAACATGATTATCTAAATACAGCTTGTTCCTTATAGCAGCAGTTTTCTCACTCGAAACCCAAGAGCGGCACAAACTAACCTCAAATTCGAGAGTTTAACTTTGAACATAGAGAAAGCTAAATTTTTTCCCGACCAGCACGTATCTCTGTTATCTCATTCGATATATAATTATTCTAAACAAACAAATAATTCACTTCTACCACACGGATATGCAGATGTGGGAATAGTTCAGAGTAGAGTGCGCCACCTGGAGGATTGTAAGGAACAGCGACGTTTTACCGCTCATGTTGATCACTTGTGAGCATGCAGCTTCTAACGTGCGTGTTTTGAGACTAATTAGCACTCAAAGTGTTTGGAGAAAAAAGGCAGATCTGAGGCTTTTTAACGCACACAACTTTTAACAATGTGACGCTGTGGA
Source organism: Clariallabes melas (assembly GCA_030014275.1). Taxonomy (NCBI): domain Eukaryota; kingdom Metazoa; phylum Chordata; class Actinopteri; order Siluriformes; family Clariidae; genus Clariallabes; species Clariallabes melas. Next base: position 24,088,640 of record JAQMYI010000003.1, on the reverse strand, counting down.
AAAAGGGGTTTCTGTTGCACAACACGGAAGCTTGTGGGAGCAGTCCCATGTTGTGACGGATCGATGTAACTCTGGTCATGTGTGGCATGTGCTGATTACCTTTTCATAGCACAGTCTTCGGTTTAAATTTCTATTAGTTGTACAAACAACAACAGTAATAATAATAATAATAATATAGAGCTACAGAGATACTGAGGAACATATCCCATGTTTGTTTGTTTTTTTCTCTCTCTGAAACCTTTAACAAAAGAACCTAATTTTGTGAACGCTTCCACGCTGACGTGACGAGATGTGAAATGACTAGCTCTTTGTAGACATCAGGGTTAAAGCTGATGAGATAGATAATACTTATATATTTTATTTATTTATTTTGCATGAGAACAGGTTTATGTACATATTTGTTAACTGAAACAGAAACAAAACAAGCAGTGTTCTCCATTTTCATCTCTGGATCTTTTTTAAATCTGTTCTGCTTTTTTTTGTTGTTGTGCATGTTAGTGTAGTTGTAATACAACCACATGGACCTATTCGGCATGTCGTCGAGAATAAAAATCCGATATACTCTGAAAGAAGTAAGCGTTCCTGTTTTGGCGTACAATCCTGTAAGAAAGCGTGACTCACGTTACACGGTTCAGTCTTTTTTAGGACGCTTAGGAAGGGTTGGATGTGAAACAAACACTATTCTGTGGAAAAGGCGTTTCTGTTACACAATTCGGAAGCTTGTGCGCAGACTCGGTTAAGTCCTACGTGATCGTTCATGACAGCCAGTTCTGGTCACTGGTTGATTGACCAGTACATCTTTATTGTAAATTTAATAAATAATTGAAAAATCAGTTCAGATTTTATGTTACATATACAGTATGATATAAAGTGAAACGCTATATCGCTATACAAGCGCTGATGACCTAAAAAATGTTAAAATAAGAGTTTTCAATAAGAATATAAAATATGAAATAAGATATATTTTAAAATTAGAATATAAATAAATATAGAAAAACTTTGCTGTTAAATTTTAAAAAATTTATATTATGTACAAATAATAAAATAGAATTGAAGTGGAATAAAGAAACCATGTTCAGTCACGAGCAAGACGATGTGCAGAATGTGATACATGAATCGAGACACAAAAGACTGAATAGATTTATTATTTTTCTCCATCTCTAATGTAAAACTCATCGAGGGTGATGTTCAGGTCTAAAGAATATTCTCGGCAAGCTCTCTGTGTTAGAAAATTATTTCCAGGATGAATCTCAAAGCCTAATGCGATCATTGTGAATGAAATCCCCTCCCACCCCTGCAGATGAACGGCGCGGCGTTCCCGTCTCCCACAGCCGAAATGGCCGAGATGAACCGCATCCACTACGAGCTCCAGTACACCGAGGGCATCAGCCAGCGCATGCGTGTGCCCGAGATGCTGAAGGTCGCCCCGTACACCGGCGAGGATAAAGACGGTCACGAGGGGCTCCACACGGCCATGATGCATGTCCCTGACAGGATCATCGTAGCAGGTTAGAGATTCAGTCTAAATGAATGAGAGTCGTATTACCACACGAGACTGGTGAGAACTTTTAAGAATTTCTGTTTATTCTGGAGAAAAAAATCAGTTATAAGAATGTGCTATCCGCCCTCTTCCACATACACAGTGTTATATTACGAGTGTAATGCAGTTCGGTTGAGGTTTTATACATGTTTACAGGAAATCAGGCTAGAGAAGAAAAAAAAAATCAGTACATTGCAAATGAGAATAAAGAGACCGCTTGAGGAAAGATCTCTCATCTTGTTCTTTTATAGGAGACCACGAAGACACGCAGTTCTCCAGGCCTAGAGATCTGGATCTGATCCAATCCACGCCACTCGAGGCTCTGTCCCTGAAGACTCCTCCTCGGGTACTGACCCTGAACGAACGGCCCCTCGACTTCCTGGAGATGGAGCAGCCCGGAGAAGAGGTAATGAGGAGGACGGACGGACTGGCGGGTGGGGGAGAAGTGGTGTGTTTGGGTTAGAGGTAGAAAAAGTAATGAAGTGTTTAAATGCAACGAGATCTTACATGTCCTTTGTTTTACTTACTTGCTTTCTGTTGCTCTCTCTCTCACACACACACACACACACACACACACACACACACACACACACACACACACACACAGGTACGCTCTCAGGGCAGAGCACGCAGAGAGCGCTCAGTCAGTGAAAACACAGGCGTGCGTCACAACGGCCAGGTGCCAAGAAACGACTCCTCGTGAGTATTATACACACACACACACACACACACACACACACACATGTTTGTCTCCCCATCCATGTGAGGACCCTTCATTGAGTTAATGTAATGTTAATGTAGCTATTAAAAGTATTCACTCATCTGCCTTCACATGGATATTCACTTAAGTAACATCCAGTTCCTCTATGTCTTTATGGACCTCGCTTTGTGCACTGGTGGAACTGGTGTGAGGTTGTTTTCCAGTCATTGGGCTCGGCCCATTAGTTCCAGCTTCAGCATGGAGCAGACAATATCTTGCTCCCAACTTTGTGGGAACAGTTTTGGTGGACGGCCCCTTCCTGTTCCAACACGACTGCGCAACCGTGCACAAAGCAACGTCCATAAATACATGGATGATCGAGTTTGGTGTGGGAGAACTGAACTGGTCCTGACCTCAACCTGATAGAGCGGAGACTGCGAGCCATCGGTGTCTGACCTCACACACACACACACACGCTTCTGGAAGAATGCTCAAAAATTCCCCTAAACACACTCCTAAACCTTGTGGAAAGCCTTCCCAGAAGAGTGGAAGCCATTGTTATAGCTGCAAAGGGGGCGGGGCCAACATCATCTTAAACCCTATGGATTAAGAATCGGATGTTACTCAAGTTCATATGCATGTGAAGGCAGACGAGTGAATACTTTTGGCAAAATAGTGTATCTATAACCAAAAGAGAACCCTCTTTATGGGGACCAGCCAATTGTGTCCCTACAAGGTCGGATGATGTTCTCTTTTTCGGGACGTATGCCGATCAGCCATGACATTAACACATTACCATTGAATATCAATTATTTATCAGTAAACTGCTGACAGGACCGTGGGTCCACTCAAGGCTCAGCCACGCCCTGAGGGACCAAAGACCAACCTGTCTGGTTCAATCCAACAGAAAAACCAATGAATGCTTAAAAAAATTAAATATATATAATAATAGTAATAATACAGAGCTACAGAGACACTGAGGAACATAGCCTACGTTTCTTTTTATTGTTACTCTCTGAAACCTTTAACAAAAAAAATCTAATTTCTGAACCCTCCACGCAATTATTATTATTTTTGCATGAAACCAAGTTTATGTATATTTGTTAACTGAAACAAACAAAACAAGTAGTGTTCTCCATTTTCATCTCTGGATCTTTTTTAAATCTGTGCTGCCTTTTTATTTATTTATTTATTTTTTTGTGCATGTTAGTGTAGTTGTAATACAACCACATGGACCTATTTGGCATGTCGTCGAGAATAAAAATCCGATATACTCTGAAGGAAATAAGCGCTCCTGTTTCAGTGTACAATCCTGTAAGAAAGTGTGACTCGTGTTACACGGTTCAGTCTTTTTTCGGACGCTTAGGAAGGGTTGTGAAACAGACATCATGTACTATTCTTTATCCTCCTGTCTATTCAGTAACGACGTCTGGAATGAAGGTGGAAAGGAATTTCAAATCCCTTAATTACACAAGCATTGTGTACGCGTAACCATGAATCAGGTCACATGAGAGATGTAGACAAAGAAAGAAAAAAAAAGGTACGAAGGAACGCGTCAATTAAGAATCTCCGGTCGGGTTTGCTCGCACGACGTTAGAGATGTTAACGAGTAATTGTAATGACAGTTAATTGCCGTCAAGAATTTAACTGATTTAAAAAAACTGAGCAGCGGATTAGTCAGTCTGTTTACAATCCACTTCCTCATCCGCTATGTTTATATATATTTTCACAGCGAACCTTGTCACTGTCACAAAACCTCTGTTACACGAACATTCAACAGCGTGAACCGTCAGATCCTGTCAGCTGACAAACTCTAATGTGTGACCAGAGCAGCTCTAAATAACACAATGATTAGTTAGTAAAGTGGATTACACGCCATCCTGCAGTGTACAGAGTTTCTCTCGCCTGCATTCACTACTGATGAGAAAGAAATAACGGCTCAGGTTTTGTTTTATACTTAAGATCCTTCCCAATGAACATCAAGCGCGTCTTCGCCTTATTAGTATTATTATTCTCAGGTTTATATCATTTTCTTGATTTGACCTGTATTGTTTTCTTTAATTATTACTTCTTAATCCTGTTCTTCTAATAATTTGCCTGATTCATAAAAAAACTAAAATATTTTGTGTTTTGTTTTTGTGTGTGTGAGAGATCATGCTTTAGTGTCGTGTTTTTACTGAGCAGACAGATGTGCGGATGTTCTGTGGTTGAGCTGTGGTTTGCCTTTCTCTCTCTCTCTGTCACTTTCATGTCTCACTTTTCTTTATTTTAAGTCCATAATTAGTCTGCTGTTTAGTATTTTATATAAGGAATAAAACCCTGAAGCAGAGTTATAGTCACCACCTCCAAAGAAGATTATTTTTCTTGACTGAAGGGGATCCAAAGTGTTTTTTTTTTTTTTTTTTTTTTTTTTGTAAATAAATTATATTAAGAAATACAGCACAATATTGTGATTAAATGACTTTATTTCATTATTAAAATAAATAATTATGTAAAATAATTACATGTTAAAGTAGCATTCTTCTCTGCCAAACTTTAAGGGGGCGGCGCCCCTTATTGACGGCCGCCACTGTCAGACTCATTGTTCTGATGCTCTAGCTCCACATTTGGGATGGGGTCGCTTTTGGTGCCAGCGTACCATAAAACCTTCCAGACGTCTTCAATCTTCAGTTTTTGTCCGGATGGACCTTCTCAAGAAACGGCTTTCTTTAACTTATTGGTATAACTTAACATTTGTTCCATTATTTGCTGTTAGTCTAAGCAGTATCAAAGAGAGAGTGCTGTTGTTCTGAATATCAGCACGGCTGGTACTATGTAGCCAAAAGGTGAAGCGAATAAACAATACAGGTGGTGGACAGTCTCTCTCTTATGTTTCCACTGATTCAGCTTTAGAACATCAGCTCTGCTAAATTCCGAAGATAAACCCAAAATAGCGTTAAATGGAAAGTTACTGCGCTATGCATCAAGTTGTGCCCTTTATTAGACTTAGCTTTCTTTAACTTATTGTTGTGTGAGTTTCCATCGGTTCCTGTCGTCCTTGTCTAGTTTTGATGTATATGTTTTTATCCTGTACCTTGTGCACTTAATGATGGATCGTTTCTTTGAAGCCTTGGAAATCTTTTTATATCCCTCACAACTTTTGTCACAGAGTTATTTTTGGAGGTCCCTTTTGACCCCATCTTATTCTCTCTGTGTGGATCAGGACTAGAAAAGGTCGTAGTTGACAGCCGTGACTACGTGATTTAAAAAAATAATAATTCCCCTGATTTTCCTGTTTCAGGGATGCTGTAGTAAAACAGGTGTAGACTCACCAACCCGAGATCATGTGCTTTTAAAAACATTTACGTGCCTACATAGACACTCGTTTGTCCGGCGACAACGAGTTTTGTTTGTTTGTTTTTAAATAATTCTAAGAATGCATTTAACTGTTAGCTTTCCACTTCTGCAGTGTCGAGTCTAGATCATTGTAGCTAGGCGAGATGTGGCGATGGGGAGAAAAAACAGGTGTGTGTTTTATTTTGTTTTTTTTTCCCGCTGTAAAACTGCTATTTATAGAAAATGGATCAACATTTCTCCACACAGCACTGTGGTATGATTTTATATTATATGATCTAGATTTCTATTTAAAAAAATTTAAGGTCTTGTTATTATGAGACAAAAATCTTGAAACTTGCTGAAATTTGTCACCGTAATAATTGATTTTAATTTTATTTCAATTTTAAAAACTTTATTTTTTCCCCATGGAGCAATTTAAGGCATGCGGAGTAGTAAAAAAAAAAAAAAAATAATACCAAATAAAATAACATAAATAAAATACAACTCTTGGAATGATGATAAATTGAATTAGTCTGTTAGTGCAAAAAAAGTATAAAATTTCTGTGAATAAACATAAACTTTGAAAAAAAAGTTACTGCTTAATAACCAAAACAGAGGTAAAAGAGAAGGTAGAATACAGTAAGGTGAAATAGATGGATTCATATATTAATAAATTAAACCATACGTGATGACAAGTATAGATTATAGTCGATGATCAGTTGATTTCCTGTGTGCGATCGATTATGAAAAATGGCAATTGATAACCATAATGCCGATAACTGCAGATGCACAACTTTTTTTGTGTGTGTATATCCAACCTAAACTGGCCGTATAGGAGCTAGTTGTATAGCTGTACAGGCTAACCGGGAAAGAAGAGAGATAAATTTGTACTAAATACACCTTAACGTTGAAAGATTCCGACTTGAATTAGCTCGGTTAAACTTGGGATGTACTTTTCCATGAAACAAAAGTCGTGTAATTTGGCTCCAATTACATTTAGATTACAGTTACAATTAGATTTTTTTTTTTTTATCAAATCGTGCAGCGCTAAGGGTTCAAGGGATCTTTTTTTTTCTTTCTTTTTTTTTTGTAAGAACAAGATAGTATCCCATAATAACATCACTGCTTAATCCTTCCCTCACATGGTAAGAAATATTAGAAATGCATGTGTTTCTTTTACATTTTTATATTTATTGCAAAAAAGCAGTAAGGCTTTAACTTTCATGGTTTCCTTTTTTCCTTCCTTTCTAAATACTTAATCCTGAAGCCTCCCACTTACTGCTCCTGTACTCCGTTTTCTCTCTCTCTCTGTCTCTGTGTGTGGTTAGTGTTTCTCCTCCTTCCCCCTCCGCTCTGCGCACTCTGTCGCTCCGTCGTCCTCCCGACGAGGTCCAGGGTGTTTCCGGTGCACGCGGCGTTCTCTCCTTCCTCCAGTCCAGCACACGCCGGGCCTACCAGCAGCTCCTGGAGGTCCTGGACGAGAACCAGCGCAGGTGACCCGTCTCTACCTGTGGCGTTAAACCTTTGACCTTTTGGTTCTTGCCTGATGTGAGACTGCATATTTGTGTGAGACGGCCCGCCGATAAGCGATGATTTAGTATGATGAGTAGCCGCTCAGCTGAAGTTGGATTTGTTTTGCTTTACTTTAATTCTCCATCTCAGTTGTTTGCGAGCGAGAGGTGGATAAACAGGTGGATTAAAAAAAAAAAAAGGTTTTCGTTACATCAAACTTGGTTGTTTTATGAATCAACGTCTAAACCCCCCCCCCCCCCCCCACACACACACACACACTTTTTATTTGTTTAACTTTTTTTTTTTTTTTTACTTTTCCTGTTTAAAAAAAACTTGTTTTCCTGTTAGAAAAATCAACTTTTATTTTTTTAAATGCATACAGCAATACAAGGAATAGCTTATACCCCTCTCACCTATGCGGTTTGACTCATGATGAGATGCGGTGTTAGGGGCCGTGAGCCGCCGCGATTGCCCGCCAATGCTCAGCTTTTTTTTGTTGTTGTTGTGATTACGTTTCCATCTTTCCGCACGAAAAATTAAACACGTTTAAACATGTTTTTAAGGCGGCTTAAACATGTTTAATTTTTCGCGCGGAAAGATGGAAACGTAATTGCAGTGCCAAAACTCGCAGTGAATCATGATGAACCGTACTTCCGGGCACCGCATAGGTGATAAAGGGGTATTAAAGTTGACTGAGATGAATTAAGTGCATTACAGTGCCATACATTCTTATTTTAAAGCCTTTTCTCAGA
>JAQMYI010000003.1:24000293-24014531 GCA_030014275.1 Clariallabes melas | reverse complement strand
GACACAACCCTCTGCATTTATCCAGACTTGGGACTGGCACAAGAAGACACTGGATTGCGCCCCCCGTGGTTGCATTACTTTAAGCACAAACATAAATAAATTAATTATATATATATATAATATCAATTTTTCTTTTTAAATTTTATTTATTTATTTATTTATTATCTATTTTGGAGTCAAATAAAAAAAAGAAATTCCCTATCTTTACTACACAGTATATTGATCATGTTTAGAAAGTTCACCCATGTAGTGATTTTTAAATTGTTTATTGCAGGGTTCTTCTGGCTGCTGTCAGTCCATACTTCCGTGCCATGTTCACCAGCCCTTTGGTAGAGTCCCGGCTCACCGAGATCCGTCTGGAGGAGGTGACTCCTTCAGTCATGGAGACGGTTATCCAGTTCGTCTACACGGGAGAAGCGGGGCTCAGCCTCGAGACGGCAGAGGACTTGTTTGTGGCAGCCAACCGCCTTCAAGTCATGCCCTTGCAAAATCTCTGTTCCAGGTAACAGTTTCATTTTGTTCTGTTCTGATTAGAGCAAAGCTGATAAAATGTTAACAGATTGACTCTAGTCAATGAGATATGAAATAACACCTATGTTCAAGGTTTTTCCTGCAAAGATATCTTCTATTTATAAATTTTTTTCATAGTGTGTGCAAAATTAGTGAAGAAAATCACATTTCTGTTTCTTTAGGTTCCTCTTCGAGCACCTTTCTGTGGAAAATTGTTTGGGTATGTACTCTCTGGCACGCTCGCATCACGACCAGCTCCTGCTCAGAGCCTCATTAAGGCTGGTGGCTCAGCATTTCCCTCGAGTGTCACGCCAGCGGGACTTCCTCCTGTTGGACCCGGGCACCCTAGGAAGCCTCCTGGAGTCGGACCGGCTCGGAGTGGAGTCCGAGACGGAGGTCTACGATGCGGCGCGGCGGTGGGCCGAGCACCGGCCCGCTGAACGTTATTCCCACATGCCCACCCTGCTCCGCCACTTGCGCCCGGGCTTGCTGGCTCCTGAGGAGAGCAGACGGCTCTGCAAGGAGTTTGGCCCGAGGGCAGGAACTGAGAGTATGGGGGGTCCTCTGAGACCCCGAGAGGGCATGCTGGAGAAGAAGATTGTTTGCGTGGACCTTAAGCCTAGGGAAGATGAAGCTCTACGAGAGAGTGACTATACGGTGGATTGTTTTGACCCACGCACTGGAAAGTGGGAGAAACTTTCAGCCCTGGGTTCTTTGCTGTGCCCAGGCTGCACAGCAGTCGGCGGTCGGCTGTTTGTAGCCGGTGGAATTTTAAGATCGGGCCAGGTTTCTTCGTCTATGCACGAGTATGACGTAGTGCTGGATCAGTGGATATCTCGGCCATCCATGGAGCAACCACGTGCCATGTTCGGTCTCCTTGGCTCAGGGAACTTTCTTTACGCCCTGGGTGGCTGCAATCGATCAGCACTTCTTGATTCTTGTGAAACATTCGACCTTACCACGTTAACATGGGCACCCGGTCCGCGTTTGCCATTGCCGCTGCGCTCTTTTGCCTGCGCCACACTTCGAGGCCGACTGTACTTGCTCGGAGGCGCCACGTTGGAGCAGAATAGGGCCATCGTTCACGCCGGTGTGCTTATCTACCACACCACTACAAGGACCTGGAATCGCATCGGCCTCGATTCCGGGGCCACCTGTCTCGCCGGAGGGGTGGCGGTACGTGGAGGGGTGTGCGCCGTGGGCGGTTACATGCGTGATGCTGCTAAGTTTTTGGACGGCAATTACACCCACTTGGAACCGCTAGACGCGACCGGGCGTGTCTTGTTTTTCCGCGAAGGAAGGGCTGTAGGGACCGACCGGGACGTCATGGCCGGAGTCGAGAGAATTGGAGGCAGCGGTAGCGACCGTGCTCCCAGTCCAGTCGTTTTTCCAGGCCTGCCACGGCGCATAGCTGCCGCAGGCGTCGCAAGGTGGAAACGCAGGATTTATGTGTTGGGCGGCGAGAACGGCTCACGGTTTTATGACAGCGTGTACTGTTGGAAGCCCGGCTGGAGGAGCTGGGTCCAGAGACGCGAGAAACTACCAGGAGACACAGGAGGAGTGAGCCAGTTTGGGTGCACCACTCTAAAGTTCCCCAAAAAACACATCCTAGCACGCATTCGAACAGCCCTGGAGAAGCAGGGGAAGGAAAAGAGACGGAAACGAAAGAGGGAGGATGTGGACAGGGACCGGCAAACCAGAAGGGCAAATCAGGGAGTGTGAATTTTAATTTAAGGAATATTTCCCTTTGAGTCAATCATGTTCGATTTGAACATGACGCCCTTTATGTTTTGTTTTCCCTGAGAAAAACAAACGTCACGTCGGCAGCTGACGCTTCTGTTGTTTTGAAGGCTCCTTTTATCTCGCTGCGATACACAGTAGTCGAACGCAAATTGAAGGTCGAGTGCTGCAAACAAATCTCCACATAAAGCATGTTCAGTCTTAAAAAGTTCACCTAAATGTACATAAAATAGCAGAATAACAAGCTGGCTGAAATCAAAATCATGATCTACACAATGACCAGACTGACTGCACTCTGTAAAAAAGCAATAAATTAGGTCTAATAGCCCTATTCAAGCCCTATAAGTTTCTCAGATTTTCACAGAAAATGTTTCCATGAGCACAGGCGAAGTGAGGTTTTAGCACTATACATACACATACAGTAATACAATTATGACATTTGCAAATGTAATATAAGCTTTACCTTTTTTAATTTTTTTTTTAAGCCATAGTTTGTATTGAAATAATGTGAGACTACAGCAACAAGATAAATTACAATCCAGAACTGGTAATATTTAAGAAATGTAATAATAATAATGCAATTATTATATGGTAAACCAGAGGGGTCCATCCACACAAATGACCAGATCTGAATTTATTTGAACCTTTTGTTGGTATTTATTTTCAGAGATGAAGAAAGTAAAACACATGACATCAAAAAAACAATTGTGTTTAAAAAAAAAAAAAATGCCCCAATTTAAAAAAAAAAAAAAAAAAAAAAAAAAAAACATTGTCTGAGTCCAAACCTGTTCCTTTAAAACAATACTGAATGCAAAACAAGGCTTAAGCGCAGCATCTGTTAAAGTAATCGAATTTAATTTAAACGTTGTATATTTTTGGATTGTTTTCTAATTTTACTGCAGTGTTTTTTAAAATTGACTATTTGTTGCGAGCACATAGTCGTCAATAGCCATATTTAAAAAAATTAATAATCTCTAAATGGCAAAGTAACAGAGATTTTCAGTTAAATCTATTTTAATATTGTGTAATGAGGGAATATTTCATCTTCAATGCTACACGATGGAGCGTAATCTCATACCACCTGCAACGTAGAACAGCCGGCCCTCCGTATCACCTCAGTTGTCTCGCCATTTGACAGATCCACAGTCTCTCTCTGCGCTCTTTTTTTAAGTAACGAGTTCACTGATCTCCTGCGTCGTGTGCATTCTTGATTTCTGTGAATACAAATGACTGCTAAGCACCAATTAACTGGTCAGAGCAATCCCTTTAAAGCTTCAGACGGAACATAAAGCACTAAAGTCCTAGATTTTTTTTTATCGTTATTCCATAAACGATATTTGCATTATACAAGTGGTGCTTAAGTCAAACTGGCACCGGTTTCACAATAACAACACAGCTGTGAGAGGCAAATCTACCTTAATGCTTCTATATAATCCCCTAGAACACTAATGCACTTAACCTAGGCTTTAACTAGTGCTTGAACACCATTGGTGAAGAAAGATTTCTCAGTATGCCAGAGCCATGATCTGGCGTCCTGCTTCATGTCTGAAACGTTGGCCTCCCAGGAGCTCCTTTACGGGTGACTGTATGGGGGAAGTGACAATAAATCCCCAGCCGAGTTCCTATGATGTGTTGGTGAACCACAGACAGATTTCAATTCAGTCAAATTTTATTTATATAGCGCTTTTAACAGTGGTCATTGTCGCAAAGCAGCTTTACAGAATCAAATGAAAATTAGGGAAATGAGTATGAAATATGTGAAGAGTAGGCAGAGGGCGTCGATGATAAGGAAAAAAAACTCCCCGAGATATCAGTAGGAAGAAACCTTGAGAGGACCAAATTCAAACCAGATTCAAAGGAAACCCTTTTTCATTTGGGTGATAACGGATAGCAAGAATTGTTTTGTGTGTTAGGTGGCTGGACATCCAATGTAGCAGATGTATTGAAGTTATGGAGTCCCATTCTGTTACAAGAGGCTTAGCTACAAAACTATAGTCCTGAACTATTGATCAACTGCAGTCACAAGTCTGCATCAGCCAAGTCCAGAGCAATCTTCATAGTAAAGCGGATTCACATCTTCCACGAGTTTTTGACAATTTATCTGTCGATTATCAAGGATCACTCTCCGCTTCTACAGCCTTCTTGAAAAATGTTTGCACCGTTCGTTCGAATGTTTTACAGCGGCTGAGAATCTCATCGTCGTACTGTGACTTGAAGTCTTCTGTAAATGTCAATCAGTTTTACTCATGAAACTGCGTCACAAGTCCTGGTTTTAATTGAATGCCCCTCGTACTAGGTGTCAATTTAAATTAAACCCAGAGGAAGTGTATCGAGTATAAGCACGGGCATGTGTGGGATTTCTGCAGATACTGAAGGAAGACTGTATTATAATCTGCGTAAAGGTTTATCTGAGCCTTAAACTTGTATTGCAGTCTGTTTACGATACTGTTCTGCCCTAAAACATTTGACCTTTTCTCTAATGCATATCAGGAGCAAAACCAATGATGGGTTCTTCTCCAAATCTAAAACTTTTAAATAAATCAAGACAAAGTTACATAGTTCTAATTTGAAGAGCAGGGACAATAATACCTTGTGTATGGTACAAACTGCAGGAGACAAAATATTTACTGTAACCATCAAATGCCCTAAGGGGTAAAAAAAATAAAAAAAAAAAAAAAAAATCCCCTGCTTGTAACTTGCTATTAAATGTTCTCTTTACTTGCTTTTATTAAATGAAATGCAGCAACAACACCAAATGAGTTACATCTCATATCCAAATACAGTCTCTCCTTTTAAAAGTGTTGGAACAGCAAGACCCGTTCTATTGTTTTTGCTATAAACTGAAAATCAAAATCAGGAAATGAATATGAGACAGTAGGTCAAGAATTTCAGCTTGTGTTTCTTGATATTTCCATCTATAATGTGTTGGAAAAACCCAAACATGGCACTTTTTTGTGGCATACTACTTAGATTTTGGGTGCGCAAAAGTATTGGAGCAGGTCGGCCTGATTCGGTCAGTCTAAAACCTTCTACTTTTCCTCTTTGTTGCATTTTGATGGAATATTTCTGTGGATTGTGAATTGTGTTCTTCTGCTATCATCATGAGTTACATCACCAACAAAGATCAGTGAGCCCGTTCCAGAAGCAGCCATTCAAACCCACTATCTAAACTATGATCGACTAACAAACTTGTATCTAATGGATGGTGAGCAGATCTTTTTCCTTTTATCCATACTTTGGTAGAGGTTAACTTTAGTTGCAGAACTTTTGTGGATGTATATGTAGGTCTGGCGGGATGGTGGCTTAGTGGTTAGCACTGTTGCCCTGCACTTTCAGGGTCCGGCGGTGCTTGGTGGGTTTCCAAAGACATGCAGATTAGGCTAATTGGTGTTCCCAAATTGCCCCTGTAGTGTGTGGAGGAGTGTGATAGTGTGTGTGTGTGCTCTGAGATGGAGTGGTACCCCTCCTCATGCCCCAAGTCTCCTAAGAGTCTTACCTTTCACATCCTGTATATAGGATAAAGTGGTATAGATGGGGTATAGCGAAGTCTTTGCAAATTCCAGTCAGACCTCCTGATTCTGCTGATAAGAGGGTTTGCATCTTAAGGTTTCACTTCTATGTTTCTGCTCTAACAGTGGATTGAGAGACCTTCTTCCCTGCCCAGTGGATGTCGCTGACTTTTGTTTTTGTCTTTTTCTCTTCACAACTCTTTGCTCATCATCGACTACCTTTAGCTGACCTGTTCCGTGTCTGGTTCTTAGAACACTTAGGATGTTCCAGATCACTCTAAAGGCATTGTCCACATGGCTTTGCTAGGTTGTCCCCCTTTTCTTGTCTCAAGACTTAATTCGTCTCAATTTTATCCATTTTATACAACAAATGCAATCTTTGCAGGTGAAACCCAGGCCTCAAACCAAGAGGACCAATCAATTTAAGAAACAAAAGAAAACACCAGTCAATGTAGTGTTGGCTCTGGGTTACTTTTGATCTCTAATCCAGTCGGTTTCAATGAATAACCAAATACTGTTCCAATAATTTTGGAAGAGAAGACTGTATAAAATCATGACATCCTAAGTGTGACCCTAATGGCTGAGTTTATGTCTTTTCTTCTTGTGTATATGAACATAACAGTGCAACTTTTACCAGAGCCAAAAGAATGAAAACTCCGGTCAACCCATTTTCATCAAAAACCAGTTTTTAAAAAAAATTAAATAAAATGAACTGTATCTGGTTTGTCATACAATGAGCTTTTTTGAATTGATTATATGCTACTTTGCATCACAATAAATTATAATTTTTACTGCAAGCTGTTGTTGTGATATCATTGTTCGCTCGTATCCAGAGCCGAAATTAGTTTGGAACAATTTATTGCATTAAAAAAATAGGAAACGCAATATGGATTTGTGCAATTATTTAATTGCAAAAGGCTGCAATCTATTACAGGTCATGTACACAGTTGGGAATTTATAAGGAGTTTGTCAATAATTTAAGTATTTTTTAATTTTTTTTATTTTGGTTTTAATACATATTGGTACTTTTTAATAGTTAAACATCGCAGCATGAATGGCAATGTGTCAAAAATAATCACATGATTTATTTAATTTTTCTTTTTACATTTTATTTCTTAACATTTTAATAAATAAAATTCTATAACATTTTATTTAAGTCACATGTTATTTAGGAATCAAGTGACATTAGCCAAAATGTTATTAACTACTTCTTACTTTGGATCATCACCCATTCTTCTTCTTGTGATGGTACTAAACATGAGATTTCAATTTACTTTACTTTGGTATTAATGAAGTATTCTATCTTACCTTTCACATTCTTCATTTAACAGAAGTACTTTGTGTGACACAAACAGGCAACACCTTGGCTATATCGGAGTACAGTGTACTCCACAATTATTGGCACCCCTTGTTAAGATGAGTTAACAAGGACATGAACTCCCACATCAAGAAATATTATTTTTCAACAGAAACACATTCTCCCTTAGTAATTTCTCCTAAATCATTTTAAATCGCCTCTGAACCATTCATGTCATTCTGTTCAAAGCCAACGTGAGGTACAATGCTAACACAAGGCTGAATCTTAAATCCTACTCTAACCCCTGATCAAGGCACTAATTGGTGTGTGGAACAAGGATTGTACCCCCTATACAGCGCACTAGCTTTTCATGTTACTACACTATTTGGGATTCAACCTCAGAACAGTTAGTTAGCTAGTAATTAGAAAGCTTGAAATGTCTGTATTACCATAGCATCTGTATTTCCACAGCATCGTCTCATCTGTAACAGAAGCACTTAATGAGCTAACGCTAACACTAGCAAACGCCACTAAATCCAGAAGGAATGAGATATTTGTACACTATCTGAGGTAATCATGTTATAATGACAAATCGAACTTCTGCAAATGAATATAATTAACTTCTTCATACTTTTTCACACACTTATTTCTCTTTTGAATAAGTTGCAAATTCCACCACAACATACTGCACATGAAAATTAACAGCAGCATTGAAGCTATCAATTGCCAGGTTACTCTAATACAGTATGTGTGACAAAGCAGCAGGTAATCATCAGGTTTTCTTTCAATTCTTCTTATTGTTTTTGTGTTATTTTTACTATTATTATTATTATTATTATTATTATACATGGTGTCCCAAAAATTTGACCTCATTTAAAATATGAATATCTGAGTAACTTCATGTTCTAGGCAAGCAAAAAGATTTCACAAAGCTTCACAAACGTTCAAAATGCGCACCATCTGTGACACGACACGTCAAGTCGGTAGTCCATCTCCTGCCAAACATGCTGTAGTGTACCTTGCATAACATTCTCGAGCACCTTAATGATTCTCTGCTTGAGGTCCTCTAGGCTTGTAGAAAGAGGAGGAGATAACTGGTTAAGGCACTGGACTACGGTTCGGAAGGTCCCAGCTTCAAATCCCAAGACCGCCAAATTTCTCCTTTGAGAAAGAGCCTTAACCCTAAACTGCTCAGATGCATGTCGAGATCTGCCAACTGCCTAAGTGTAAATAAAGCCCAGTCTTCATCAGTTCACATAGCCCCATAAAAAAAAAATCACAAGGTGTTGAGTCAGGTGAACGTGGTGACCATGTCAACAGCACAACGCCCGATCCAAAAGTACTGTAAAACATTAAACGTCGATAGTTTTTACACATCATGTTAAAATGATAATTTGAGCGAGAATTGGCTATGTTGTTAGACTACGAAATGATGTAAATTTTTTGGGTAACCCTGTATTATGGGCTCCAGGGCATTGGTGGCACAGTGGTAGGTTTCTTGCCTACCATGTGTAAGGCCAGGGTCGAATCCCAACCAATGCCCAAATCCCAGCCACTGGATGCAGTCTGACGTAAAATCTGTGCCAAGTCGTTGTTCGGATCAGTTGTGTGATGCCTCAACAGGAGCAGCCGAAAGACTAACAACAACATTATATTATGGGCTCCAAAACACACCTTGAACGTAATTATAAACAACATCACGATAGCCCTACAATATGTAGGTTAACGGTATTCTGCCGTCCGCAAGTCAATAACATTTTATAATCTTGTGCACTCTCATCTTCAGCTCAGTGAAATGTGTCACATACGCATTACTGCACGGAAGTTCTTCACCACTTCTCAGATAGTGATGATTTTTGAAGGTTTTTGAAAATCCCAACATCCTCCTCAGTGTCCTTGGGGTAAAATAAACAGGCAAGTCTGTAACAGTTCCACTTGATATCCACATTTTTTTATTGCTCTATCAAGGCCATTTCAGGTTGAGTAGCTACATTTTTATAAACATTCCCTGTCTCATGAAGGTCAACACATTTCTCCCTTCTTTGGTTTTGAGTTCTCTTTTCTTTCCCATGTTGATAGAAGACTAAGGGAGGACTAAGGGAAGCTGGCCTTTGTGTCACCTCATATTTGTTCCCTAGTTAATCAGGAAGACTTGGATAACAGCTTGAAGCTTCCAAAACACTCTGATCAACACATCAGCTGGATTTTTCTCATTCTTTTACAGGGAGAGATGAAGCAACATCTCTTTTATCTAGTCTTTACAAGGGGTGCCAATAATTATCAAGGCTGTTGTCTTTTACCCTGACGAGAGACATCCCTTTACAGTAGACAACGCTAGTCGTGTTGTTGTTTTAGCAAAGCTTCAGCAAAATCTCTAGTGTACATGAACCCCAGTCCTCAGTGACCAGTAGAGGTTGATGTTTTTCTCCTGCTCAAACATCTGCTTGAAAATCTGATCCAGCCCTTGAAGTAATGATCTGTGCAGGTTTATTGGAGAGTTGAAAAAACTTTCGAACAAAATATAAAATATTCAAACACACTGTATTGATAAAAAATGCAGAATGGAAATGCAGCTTAGTGTTTAGCACTTGTCTGTCGCCTTGCACCTCCAGGGTCCGGGTTCGATTCCGCCCTCAGGTCTGTGTGCATGGAGTTTGCATGTTCTCCCAATGCTTGGCGGGTTTCCTCCAGGTACTCCAGTTCCCTTTCTTAGTCCAAAAACAATTAGATTACACTTATTGGTTCCCCCAAATTGCCCGCAGTGTGTGAATGAGCGCGTGTATATGTGTGTGTCCTGCCTTAAGTCCCCTGGGATAGGCTTTAGGCCCCGCCGCGAGCTTGTATAAAGGATTAAGCGGTATAGACGATGAGCGAGTGAGTAGTCTGTCCTTAATGTTCACTAATTAGTAACTTTAAGTTTCAATGGCTAACAGAACGTCTATCTATTTAGCTTTAATTGACAGATGATTTGAACTGTTGGGAACTTCTATCTCTGGCAAAGAATGTTTATTCTGGTTCTGGATCTTGAAGGTGGCATTGTGGCCCATTTTGCCACCATGGCAACCCAGAGAGCCGAGTTTGAGCTGAGCTTAGGTTACTGTTTGTGTGTGGGTTCGGATTTTCTCCTTCTATCTTCAAGGTTCTTTGTAATTTCCTTAACTTTCCAAAAACATGCATCTACAGGACATGGACTGGACGACTGAACATGTGTGTTTGTGTGTATACTACTGTGATAGACTTCCCAGTGCTCCTTTGATAGCGTCTGAATTTGATCAAGCTCAGATGAATGCATGCATGTGAAACCTGACAGTAGTGATTTAATCAGTGGTAAATTATCTCTGCACCTTCAAAAACTGACTAAGCTCTGACTTAGAGCGGAGATGATTAACTTAGTGTTCCAGTGATCAGTGCAGTTAACTCATGCGTGCGTCACATGACCTTTCCTCTTCACCTGAAGTCAGCAAAAGGGGCTGGACCATCCCCTCCTTTTGAGTGATTAAAACTATACAATAATATGAGATCTCTTCTTGTTTTTCCATTTGGAAATGGATGATTAATCTTTGGAAGATCATGATTTAACAATCAAAAAAAGTCTCCAGAATTTTGGAAAGAATTCTGTTCAGCATTAACATGGTTCCATTATTAAAATCCTCATTGATAATTATTACATAATACAGAAGCTTGCATCATAAAACCTGGTCGTAATGTGGCTCAACATTTTGTTTTAGTGACAGATTAAAACAACATGTATTAAAATGTTAAAAACACACGAATGCTGCCTGAGATCCATAGCTTTTTGTCTTATTTCGTAAGAACGTTTTTATGGGTAAAAGGATTGGCAAACCCCCATCAACTAAACCAAATATCAGCATTATTTCACATCATCACAATAAAAATGCATGATTTCCATTTGATAAGAATTTATGCTCAATAAACACACTTTAAAGCTCATCTCCAGTACCTCATGTATAAAGCATGACTATTAGGTGATGTCGCTTTGTATTCTAACTAATTAACTACGAGCTAAAAGTAAGCTGTACTTTAGATTATTCCATAACAGTTACACGCTTCACTAGACTTTTACCCATCCTTATGGCAATATGTTAATTATTATTTTCACTAATATCCTTCTTTACTCCAGAACAAAGGTCTTACATCTTCAGGCTCGGACTCGGAGAGTACCGCTGCTGGATTCCGTGAAGCGACACCTAAACTGTGATTCGAAAATTAGTTCACATTAGAATCTAATAGATTTAAGATTTTAAAAATGAACTCATCTACTGAGGATTCAGGACGTCATGTGACCATCAACAACCCAGCAGACATCATCGTAATTATCAGCTACTTCGTGATCGTCATTGGAGTTGGAATTTGGGTTTGTGCTTTGACTATATGGTTTTTAGATTCAATCATTGAAATAATCTAAACTCATTAAACAGCACATTTCATTTTGATCTTCAGTCGATGTTTAGGACCAACCGCGGCACAGTAGGTGGCTACTTCCTCGCAGGGAGAACCATGGTGTGGTGGCCAGTAAGTGGTTTCCGTCCTGTTTTGTGAATTTCTTCAACTCTACTCAACTCTTGAGTTTTAGTTTTGGGAAATTGCTTCCTTACTGGATGAATTCCACTGGATCATAATTTTGCATTTCTAATTTGTTGATCTATTGGTTCAAAAGTTGGGGAAACAAATGGATCCATATCAATAGGGTTGAGAATCTTGTACTGGATGACAAAATTTTTTTACTACTATACAAAATAGAAATAAATGTTGTAAGTAATCACTGTTCTTCTCTCATTCCAATATTACAGGTAGGAGCATCTCTGTTCGCTAGCAATATAGGCAGTGGCCATTTTGTTGGTCTGGCAGGAACAGGTGCAGCCAGTGGGATTGCTGTAGGAGGTTTCGAATGGAACGTAAGTCGAGGCAGAAATTTACTCCATGCACATTGTTTTTTTTCCGCAGTTCTAGCAGCAGTTTAAAATCGTTTCATGTTGATTCAGTATAGTCTGTTCTGAGGTTGTTATAACTTTATCCAATGTCTCGAGCCTCCTACAAGTCTCACATGTAGCCAGAACGTAGTTGGTTGTTTTAAATTTTCTTTTCATTTTGGTTGCAGGGAAGCTGCTTTGAGACAATGACCATTGTTAAAAGCGCTATATAAATAAAATTGAATTGAATTCAATTGAGGCTGATGCGTTGCTGTGACAATTTTGCAGGGAAGATTACAGGTTCAAACAGACCGCACACCCTGTGTGTTATTTGAGACCTACAAAAAGCCATCGCCGCCCGGGTGCACCGCACAACTTGCACACATCACAGTATATATAGGGCTAATGACAGTTTAGGTGTGAGAGAGAGATGCGAGTGTGTGAGTGTTAACATTTTTGATGTGTGTGTGTATGTGTGTATGCGTCCGTACGTGCGTGTGTGTGTTTGTAATGTGTATGTGTGTAGAATAGGCTGCAGATGCTGGAAAAAAAGCATCACACTATGTTGTTACTCAATGTGATGTCACAGAACGTGTCACTGAATATAATGTCACTCAATATGATGCCACAGAAAATTTAATAATAATGAATTAATCACTTTTCAGCATAAGTTTAAGGCATCGTCACAGCTGACCCGTTTGAGATATCAAAAATCTCTATTGGAAAATCCCCATCAATTTTGCGTCCTCAATGTCTTTAGATAACATCGGCCCGGTTTGGTGACGGTCGTATAAATTCCCTAGGAGGAGTATATCAAAATCCATTAAGTGTGTTTTTGCGAACGACCCAAAATAACCAGCCTCCTGTTTCATTTAGCCCAGGACATGCAGCGCGAACGTTGTTGAACTAAATGTGTAGCTATGCAGCAAAATATCTTGTGAGGGCCCCTGAGGGCCACAAGCTACGACCGTGGCCCAGATTCTCAGGCATCCGAATGGCAGCAGATTCTAATCTGTCTGCCAATTTTCATAAGTTTTTGAGTATGTTAAGACACCCAAAAAGCCCCCCAAAATTTACAGTAATCCTTAGGAAAACAAGAGGGTCCTGTGCACACCTATAGTGCTTGGGCCCTAAATATACAGTTAATTACACAGACATATTGACAAGATCTTTCTTGTGTTTGACCCATTATGGTTACTATTAATTGCATATTTACAGCTATAAAAATTTAATCATAATTGCCAGTTTGATTTCAGCACCATTTGAATTTTTTTATTTCAACGACAGCAGAAAATGGCTAATAGCTACGGAACAACCTAGCCGACTAACATCAGTTACTGTATGATTACCTACTTAAATCGTCTGTATATTATTATTGATCTAAATATAAGACTGATATAAATGTTCAAGTGGGAAAGAGAAGTGGGATTTTGCAGTGAGCAACACTGATGTGATGTCACTGTGTAACCAAGGAACTGGTAGTTAAGTTGAAATTTCAAGTTGTGGGTTGTTTTCCTTCGCAAATTTCACTTAAACACAGAATGAATTAGACTTGACGGATATTGAACTCCACGTTACAGTCATTGTTCCATTCTGCAAAAAGTGTCCTCCTTCACTAATGAATATGAAGTCTTTTTATCACTTCAGTTTCAGGAATTTACCTGAAAACAGATATTTCCTGTATCACTTGAAATCAGATCACGCTATTTATCTTGACAAGCATGCAAAAGTGTCTCGATGCACATCACTGAAATGCCTGATTCACAATATGGAAATCAGCATTCTATTAAAACATGCAGCGACACTGTTATACTGTATATAATATATAGAGATCACTGCTGTAAATCTCTCTAGATGAATATAAAATACCGCAGTTTAATCAGCTGACTAAAGAATCAAGAGAACAAGAGCCTGGCTGTAATAAAAGTCAGGTTACTGACGTGTGGGTGTACAGACAGCTTGGATGTCCTGTAGTCTAAACAAGAGTCGGCTTTTACACTGACGTGTACATTCAAAGGACACGCTGTAGATTTTATAGATAATACTCAAGGCTAAGATGAAAGACGAGAAAAACTTGAGCAAGGACAACACCATCCTGACCCAAGGAATCGTGAAGTGAGTGAAGAAAAAAAAAAACATAATCATGTACAGTGAAACCTCGGATTACGAGTAACGCGGTTTGCGAGTGTTCCGCAAGACGAGCAAAGATTTTTAATACATTTTGACTTGAAAAACGAGCATTGTCTTGGTT